>JAWNPB010000083.1:0-151510 GCA_035045355.1 Drosophila lacicola
CATCAACAACAGAGCAGCGAGCTAATTCTGAAAATGGAAAACAAATAAATGTATTGACCAAGCCAAGTATAGAATGCACATATTTACCTGCGCTACCAATTCAATCGCCTTTGCCACGGCATCAACGGCAAAAGCTGCAAGAGGCAGCTCCTCCAGCCATGGCAACAGCAACAACAAAGCCAGCCAATAAGTTTCCGGGGGGGACAACAACGACAAGAGCAGCCGGGGAACACTGAGCAGCAGCAGCAGAGCCGGGCAGAAGCTTCATCAACAACAACGCGGCCCAGCTAATTCTGAAAATGGAAAACAAATTTATGTATTGACTGAGCCAAGTATAGAATGCACACAGTTACCTACAAATCCAATTCGGTCGCCCCTGCCACAGACGTCAACAACAAAGGCAGCAAGTGATCATCGAGCGAACAACTGAGCAGCAGCAAATTCGGTCTGAAACCAACATGATACAGAAGTGGCCAGGTCAGCACTGGGATGCCGAGCGAGAAACTCTACAGCAATTGCCTGTGACTCAGCTTGAAAAATCTGGAAACAAATGCATAAAACAGGCTTCATTATCGGTGCCTAATAGTAAATGCACTCACTCACCTGAACAGACAATTCGATTTCCACTCCCACGGCAACGAGTTGGTCAACTTTGCATTTTAGACCAGCTGCAAATCCAGCCCTCAGCTAAACGACGGAGGCAACTTGAACCTGCAGAGCCGCCTTCGACTCAGCTAGACCAATTGGCAAAAAACGTAAAATGAGTGCAAGCGAACATCGACGACCAAGTTGCTCCTTCCTGCCAGGACAACAAAGACAAGGGCAGCCGGAGAATATTGAGCAGCAGCAGAGCCGGGCGGAAGCCTCATCAACAACAGAGCAGCGAGCTAATTCTGAAAATGGAAAACAAATAAATGTATTGACCAAGCCAAGTATAGAATGCACATATTTACCTGCGCTACCAATTCAATCGCCTTTGCCACGGCATCAACGGCAAAAGCTGCAAGAGCAGCTCCTCCAGCCATGGCAACAGCAACAACAAAGCCAGCCAATAAGTTTCCGGGGGGACAACAACGACAAGAGCAGCCGGGGAACACTGAGCAGCAGCAGCAGAGCCGGGCAGAAGCTTCATCAACAACAACGCGGCCAGCTAATTCTGAAAATGGAAAACAAATTTATGTATTGACTGAGCCAAGTATAGAATGCACACAGTTACCTACAAATCCAATTCGGTCGCCCCTGCCACGACGTCAACAACAAAGGCAGCAAGTGATCATCGAGCGAACAACTGAGCAGCAGCAAATTCGGTCTGAAACCAACATGATACAGAAGTGGCCAGGGTCAGCACTGGGATGCCGAGCGAGGAACCCTACAGCAATTGCCTGTGACTCAGCTGAAAAAATCTGGAAACAAATGCATAAAACAGGCTTCATTATCGGTGCCTAATAGTAATGCACCTCACTCACCTGAACAGACAATTCGATTTCTCCCTACCCCACGGCAACGAGTTGGTCAACTTTTAGAGCATTTTAGACCAGCTGCAAATCCAGCCCTCAGCTAAACGACGGAGGCAACTTGAACCTGCAGAGCCGCCTTCGACTCAGCTAGACCAATTGGCAAAAAAAGTAAAATGAGTGCAAGCGAACATCGACGACCAAGTTGCTCCTTCCTGCCAGGACAACAAAGACAAGGGCAGCCGGAGAATATTGAGCAGCAGCAGAGCCGGGCGGAAGCCTCATCAACAACAGAGCAGCGAGCTAATTCTGAAAATGGAAAACAAATAAATGTATTGACCAAGCCAAGTATAGAATGCACATATTTACCTGCGCTACCAATTCAATCGCCTTTGCCACGGCATCAACGGCAAAAGCTGCAAGAGCAGCTCCTCCAGCCATGGCAACAGCAACAACAAAGCCAGCCAATAAGTTTCCGGGGGGGACACAACGACAAGAGCAGGCCGGGAACACTGAGCAGCAGCAGCAGAGCCGGGCAGAAGCTTCATCAACAACAACGCGGCCAGCTAATTCTGAAAATGGAAAACAAATTTATGTATTGACTGAGCCAAGTATAGAATGCACACAGTTACCTACAAATCCAATTCGGTCGCCCCTGCCACGACGTCAACAACAAAGGCAGCAAGTGATCATCGAGCCGAACAACTGAGCAGCAGCAAATTCGGTCTGAAACCAACATGATACAGAAGTGGCCAGGTCAGCACTGGGATGCCGAGGCGAGAAACTCTGACAGCAATTGCCTGTGACTCAGCTTGAAAAATCTGGAAACAAATGCATAAAACAGGCTTCATTATCGGTGCCTAATAGTAAATGCACTCACTCACCTGAACAGACAATTCGATTTCCACTCCCACGGCAACGAGTTGGTCAACTTTGCATTTTAGACCAGCTGCAAATCCAGCCCTCAGCTAAACGACGGAGGCAACTTGAACCTGCAGAGCCGCCTTCGACTCAGCTAGACCAATTGGCAAAAAAACGTAAAATGAGTGCAAGCGAACATCGACGACCAAGGTTCCTCCTTCCTGCCAGGACAACAAAGACAAAGGGCAGCCGGAGAATATTGAGCAGCAGCAGAGCCGGGCGGAAGCCTCATCAACAACAGAGCAGCGAGCTAATTCTGAAAATGGAAAACAAATAAATGTATTGACCAAGCCAAGTATAGAATGCACATATTTACTCCGCTACCAATTCAATCGCCTTTGCCACGGCATCAGACCAGGCAAAAGCTGCAAGAGCAGCTCCTCCAGCCATGGCAACAGCAACAACAAAGCCAGCCAATAAGTTTCCGGGGGGGACAACAACGACAAGAGCAGCCGGGGAACACTGCTGAGCAGCAGCAGCAGAGCCGGGCAGAAGCTTCATCAACAACAACGCGGCCAGCTAATTCTGAAAATGGAAAACAAATTTATGTATTGACTGAGCCAAGTATAGAATGCACACAGTTACCTACAAATCCAATTCGGTCGCCCCTGCCACGACGTCAACAACAAAGGCAGCAAGTGATCATCGAGCGAACAACTGAGCAGCAGCAAATTCGGTCTGAAACCAACATGATACAGAAGTGGCCAGGTCAGCACTGGGATGCCGAGCGAGAAACTCTACAGCAATTGCCTGTGACTCAGCTTGAAAAATCTGGAAACAAATGCATAAAACAGGCTTCATTATCGGTGCCTAATAGTAAAATGCACTCACTCACCTGAACAGACAATTCGATTTCCACTCCCACGGCAACGAGTTGGTCAACTTTGCATTTTAGACCAGCTGCAAATCCAGCCCTCAGCTAAACGACGGAGGCAACTTGAACCTGCAGAGCCGCCTTCGACTCAGCTAGACCAATTGGCAAAAAAACGTAAAATGAGTGCAAGCGAACATCGACGACCAAGTTGCTCCTTCCTGCCAGGACAACAAAGACAAGGGCAGCCGGAGAATATTGGAGCAGCAGCAGAGCCGGGCGGAAGCCTCATCAACAACAGAGCAGCGAGCTAATTCTGAAAATGGAAAACAAATAAATGTATTGACCAAGCCAAGTATAGAATGCACATATTTACCTGCGCTACCAATTCAATCGCCTTTGCCACGGCATCAACGGCAAAAGCTGCAAGAGCAGCTCCTCCAGCCATGGCAACAGCAACAACAAAGCCAGCCAATAAGTTTTCTGGGGGGGACAACAACGACAAGAGCAGCCGGGGAACACTGAGCAGCAGCAGCAGAGCCGGGCAGAAGCTTCATCAACAACAACGCGGCCAGCTAATTCTGAAAATGGAAAACAAATTTATGTATTGACTGAGCCAAGTATAGAATGCACACAGTTACCTACAAATCCAATTCGGTCGCCCCTGCCACGACGTCAACAACAAAGGCAGCAAGTGATCATCGAGCGAACAACTGAGCAGCAGCAAATTCGGTCTGAAACCAACATGATACAGAAGTGGCCAGGTCAGCACTGGGATGCCGAGCGAGAAACTCTACAGCAATTGCCTGTGACTCAGCTTGAAAAATCTGGAAACAAATGCATAAAACAGGCTTCATTATCGGTGCCTAATAGTAAATGCACTCACTCACCTGAACAGACAATTCGATTTCCACTCCCACGGCAACGAGTTGGTCAACTTTGCATTTTGGCCAGCTGCAAATCCAGCCCTCAGCTAAACGACGGAGGCAACTTGAACCTGCAGAGCCGCCTTCGACTCAGCTAGACCAATTGGCAAAAAAACGTAAAATGAGTGCAAGCGAACATCGACGACCAAGTTGCTCCTTCCTGCCAGGACAACAAAGACAAGGGCAGCCGGAGAATATTGAGCAGCAGCAGAGCCGGGCGGAAGCCTCATCAACAACAGAGCAGCGAGCTAATTCTGAAAATGGAAAACAAATAAATGTATTGACCAAGCCAAGTATAGAATGCACATATTTACCTGCGCTACCAATTCAATCGCCTTTGCCACGGCATCAACGGCAAAAGCTGCAAGAGCAGCTCCTCCAGCCATGGCAACAGCAACAACAAAGCCAGCCAATAAGTTTCCGGGGGGGGGCAACAACGACAAGAGCAGCCGGGGAACACTGAGCAGCAGCAGCAGAGCCGGGCAGAAGCTTCATCAACAACAACGCGGCCAGCTAATTCTGAAAATGGAAAACAAATTTATGTATTGACTGAGCCAAGTATAGAATGCACACAGTTACCTACAAATCCAATTCGGTCGCCCCTGCCACGAC
This sequence comes from Drosophila lacicola, assembly GCA_035045355.1. Lineage (NCBI taxonomy): Eukaryota > Metazoa > Arthropoda > Insecta > Diptera > Drosophilidae > Drosophila > Drosophila lacicola. The sequence goes on from JAWNPB010000083.1 coordinate 4,725, forward strand.
GTCAACAACAAAGGCAGCAAGTGATCATCGAGCGAACAACTGAGCAGCAGCAAATTCGGTCTGAAACCAACATGATACAGAAGTGGCCAGGTCAGCACTGGGATGCCGAGCGAGAAACTCTCACAGCAATTGCCTGTGACTCAGCTTGAAAAATCTGGAAACAAATGCATAAAACAGGCTTCATTATCGGTGCCTAATAGTAAATGCACTCACTCACCTGAACAGACAATTCGATTTCCACTCCCACGGCAACGAGTTGGTCAACTTTGCATTTTAGACCAGCTGCAAATCCAGCCCTCAGCTAAACGACGGAGGCAACTTGAACCTGCAGAGCCGCCTTCGACTCAGCTAGACCAATTGGCAAAAAAACGTAAAATGAGTGCAAGCGAACATCGACGACCAAGTTGCTCCTTCCTGCCAGGACAACAAAGACAAGGGCAGCCGGAGAATATTGAGCAGCAGCAGAGCCGGGCGGAAGCCTCATCAACAACAGAGCAGCGAGCTAATTCTGAAAATGGAAAACAAATAAATGTATTGACCAAGCCAAGTATAGAATGCACATATTTACCTGCGCTACCAATTCAATCGCCTTTGCCACGGCATCAACGGCAAAAGCTGCAAGAGCAGCTCCTCCAGCCATGGCAACAGCAACAACAAAGCCAGCCAATAAGTTTTCCGGGGGGGACAACAACGACAAGAGCAGCCGGGGAACACTGAGCAGCAGCAGCAGAGCCGGGCAGAAGCTTCATCAACAACAACGCGGCCAGCTAATTCTGAAAATGGAAAACAAATTTATGTATTGACTGAGCCAAGTATAGAATGCACACAGTTACCTACAAATCCAATTCGGTCGCCCCTGCCACGACGTCAACAACAAAGGCAGCAAGTGATCATCGAGCGAACAACTGAGCAGCAGCAAATTCGGTCTGAAACCAACATGATACAGAAGTGGCCAGGTCAGCACTGGGATGCCGAGCGAGAAACTCTACAGCAATTGCCTGTGACTCAGCTTGAAAAATCTGGAAACAAATGCATAAAACAGGCTTCATTATCGGTGCCTAATAGTAAATGCACTCACTCACCTGAACAGACAATTCGATTTCCACTCCCACGGCAACGAGTTGGTCAACTTTGCATTTTAGACCAGCTGCAAATCCAGCCCTCAGCTAAACGACGGAGGCAACTTGAACCTGCAGAGCCGCCTTCGACTCAGCTAGACCAATTGGCAAAAAAACGTAAAATGAGTGCAAGCGAACATCGACGACCAAGTTGCTCCTTCCTGCCAGGACAACAAAGACAAGGGCAGCCGGAGAATATTGAGCAGCAGCAGAGCCGGGCGGAAGCCTCATCAACAACAGAGCAGCGAGCTAATTCTGAAAATGGAAAACAAATAAATGTATTGACCAAGCCAAGTATAGAATGCACATATTTACCTGCGCTACCAATTCAATCGCCTTTGCCACGGCATCAACGGCAAAAGCTGCAAGAGCAGCTCCTCCAGCCATGGCAACAGCAACAACAAAGCCAGCCAATAAGTTTCCGGGGGGGACAACAACGACAAGAGCAGCCGGGGAACACTGAGCAGCAGCAGCAGAGCCGGGCAGAAGCTTCATCAACAACAACGCGGCCAGCTAATTCTGAAAATGGAAAACAAATTTATGTATTGACTGAGCCAAGTATAGAATGCACACAGTTACCTACAAATCCAATTCGGTCGCCCCTGCCACGACGTCAACAACAAAGGCAGCAAGTGATCATCGAGCGAACAACTGAGCAGCAGCAAATTCGGTCTGAAACCAACATGATACAGAAGTGGCCAGGTCAGCACTGGGATGCCGAGCGAGAAACTCTACAGCAATTGCCTGTGACTCAGCTTGAAAAATCTGGAAACAAATGCATAAAACAGGCTTCATTATCGGTGCCTAATAGTAAATGCACTCACTCACCTGAACAGACAATTCGATTTCCACTCCCACGGCAACGAGTTGGTCAACTTTGCATTTTAGACCAGCTGCAAATCCAGCCCTCAGCTAAACGACGGAGGCAACTTGAACCTGCAGAGCCGCCTTCGACTCAGCTAGACCAATTGGCAAAAAAACGTAAAATGAGTGCAAGCGAACATCGACGACCAAGTTGCTCCTTCCTGCCAGGACAACAAAGACAAGGGCAGCCGGAGAATATTGAGCAGCAGCAGAGCCGGGCGGAAGCCTCATCAACAACAGAGCAGCGAGCTAATTCTGAAAATGGAAAACAAATAAATGTATTGACCAAGCCAAGTATAGAATGCACATATTTACCTGCGCTACCAATTCAATCGCCTTTGCCACGGCATCAACGGCAAAAGCTGCAAGAGCAGCTCCTCCAGCCATGGCAACAGCAACAACAAAGCCAGCCAATAAGTTTCCGGGGGGGACAACAACGACAAGAGCAGCCGGGGAACACTGAGCAGCAGCAGCAGAGCCGGGCAGAAGCTTCATCAACAACAACGCGGCCAGCTAATTCTGAAAATGGAAAACAAATTTATGTATTGACTGAGCCAAGTATAGAATGCACACAGTTACCTACAAATCCAATTCGGTCGCCCCTGCCACGACGTCAACAACAAAGGCAGCAAGTGATCATCGAGCGAACAACTGAGCAGCAGCAAATTCGGTCTGAAACCAACATGATACAGAAGTGGCCAGGTCAGCACTGGGATGCCGAGCGAGAAACTCTACAGCAATTGCCTGTGACTCAGCTTGAAAAATCTGGAAACAAATGCATAAAACAGGCTTCATTATCGGTGCCTAATAGTAAATGCACTCACTCACCTGAACAGACAATTCGATTTCCACTCCCACGGCAACGAGTTGGTCAACTTTGCATTTTAGACCAGCTGCAAATCCAGCCCTCAGCTAAACGACGGAGGCAACTTGAACCTGCAGAGCCGCCTTCGACTCAGCTAGACCAATTGGCAAAAAAACGTAAAATGAGTGCAAGCGAACATCGACGACCAAGTTGCTCCTTCCTGCCAGGACAACAAAGACAAGGGCAGCCGGAGAATATTGAGCAGCAGCAGAGCCGGGCGGAAGCCTCATCAACAACAGAGCAGCGAGCTAATTCTGAAAATGGAAAACAAATAAATGTATTGACCAAGCCAAGTATAGAATGCACATATTTACCTGCGCTACCAATTCAATCGCCTTTGCCACGGCATCAACGGCAAAAGCTGCAAGAGCAGCTCCTCCAGCCATGGCAACAGCAACAACAAAGCCAGCCAATAAGTTTCCGGGGGGGACAACAACGACAAGAGCAGCCGGGGAACACTGAGCAGCAGCAGCAGAGCCGGGCAGAAGCTTCATCAACAACAACGCGGCCAGCTAATTCTGAAAATGGAAAACAAATTTATGTATTGACTGAGCCAAGTATAGAATGCACACAGTTACCTACAAATCCAATTCGGTCGCCCCTGCCACGACGTCAACAACAAAGGCAGCAAGTGATCATCGAGCGAACAACTGAGCAGCAGCAAATTCGGTCTGAAACCAACATGATACAGAAGTGGCCAGGTCAGCACTGGGATGCCGAGCGAGAAACTCTACAGCAATTGCCTGTGACTCAGCTTGAAAAATCTGGAAACAAATGCATAAAACAGGCTTCATTATCGGTGCCTAATAGTAAATGCACTCACTCACCTGAACAGACAATTCGATTTCCACTCCCACGGCAACGAGTTGGTCAACTTTGCATTTTAGACCAGCTGCAAATCCAGCCCTCAGCTAAACGACGGAGGCAACTTGAACCTGCAGAGCCGCCTTCGACTCAGCTAGACCAATTGGCAAAAAAACGTAAAATGAGTGCAAGCGAACATCGACGACCAAGTTGCTCCTTCCTGCCAGGACAACAAAGACAAGGGCAGCCGGAGAATATTGAGCAGCAGCAGAGCCGGGCGGAAGCCTCATCAACAACAGAGCAGCGAGCTAATTCTGAAAATGGAAAACAAATAAATGTATTGACCAAGCCAAGTATAGAATGCACATATTTACCTGCGCTACCAATTCAATCGCCTTTGCCACGGCATCAACGGCAAAAGCTGCAAGAGCAGCTCCTCCAGCCATGGCAACAGCAACAACAAAGCCAGCCAATAAGTTTCCGGGGGGGACAACAACGACAAGAGCAGCCGGGGAACACTGAGCAGCAGCAGCAGAGCCGGGCAGAAGCTTCATCAACAACAACGCGGCCAGCTAATTCTGAAAATGGAAAACAAATTTATGTATTGACTGAGCCAAGTATAGAATGCACACAGTTACCTACAAATCCAATTCGGTCGCCCCTGCCACGACGTCAACAACAAAGGCAGCAAGTGATCATCGAGCGAACAACTGAGCAGCAGCAAATTCGGTCTGAAACCAACATGATACAGAAGTGGCCAGGTCAGCACTGGGATGCCGAGCGAGAAACTCTACAGCAATTGCCTGTGACTCAGCTTGAAAAATCTGGAAACAAATGCATAAAACAGGCTTCATTATCGGTGCCTAATAGTAAATGCACTCACTCACCTGAACAGACAATTCGATTTCCACTCCCACGGCAACGAGTTGGTCAACTTTGCATTTTAGACCAGCTGCAAATCCAGCCCTCAGCTAAACGACGGAGGCAACTTGAACCTGCAGAGCCGCCTTCGACTCAGCTAGACCAATTGGCAAAAAAACGTAAAATGAGTGCAAGCGAACATCGACGACCAAGTTGCTCCTTCCTGCCAGGACAACAAAGACAAGGGCAGCCGGAGAATATTGAGCAGCAGCAGAGCCGGGCGGAAGCCTCATCAACAACAGAGCAGCGAGCTAATTCTGAAAATGGAAAACAAATAAATGTATTGACCAAGCCAAGTATAGAATGCACATATTTACCTGCGCTACCAATTCAATCGCCTTTGCCACGGCATCAACGGCAAAAGCTGCAAGAGCAGCTCCTCCAGCCATGGCAACAGCAACAACAAAGCCAGCCAATAAGTTTCCGGGGGGGACAACAACGACAAGAGCAGCCGGGGAACACTGAGCAGCAGCAGCAGAGCCGGGCAGAAGCTTCATCAACAACAACGCGGCCAGCTAATTCTGAAAATGGAAAACAAATTTATGTATTGACTGAGCCAAGTATAGAATGCACACAGTTACCTACAAATCCAATTCGGTCGCCCCTGCCACGACGTCAACAACAAAGGCAGCAAGTGATCATCGAGCGAACAACTGAGCAGCAGCAAATTCGGTCTGAAACCAACATGATACAGAAGTGGCCAGGTCAGCACTGGGATGCCGAGCGAGAAACTCTACAGCAATTGCCTGTGACTCAGCTTGAAAAATCTGGAAACAAATGCATAAAACAGGCTTCATTATCGGTGCCTAATAGTAAATGCACTCACTCACCTGAACAGACAATTCGATTTCCACTCCCACGGCAACGAGTTGGTCAACTTTGCATTTTAGACCAGCTGCAAATCCAGCCCTCAGCTAAACGACGGAGGCAACTTGAACCTGCAGAGCCGCCTTCGACTCAGCTAGACCAATTGGCAAAAAAACGTAAAATGAGTGCAAGCGAACATCGACGACCAAGTTGCTCCTTCCTGCCAGGACAACAAAGACAAGGGCAGCCGGAGAATATTGAGCAGCAGCAGAGCCGGGCGGAAGCCTCATCAACAACAGAGCAGCGAGCTAATTCTGAAAATGGAAAACAAATAAATGTATTGACCAAGCCAAGTATAGAATGCACATATTTACCTGCGCTACCAATTCAATCGCCTTTGCCACGGCATCAACGGCAAAAGCTGCAAGAGCAGCTCCTCCAGCCATGGCAACAGCAACAACAAAGCCAGCCAATAAGTTTCCGGGGGGGACAACAACGACAAGAGCAGCCGGGGAACACTGAGCAGCAGCAGCAGAGCCGGGCAGAAGCTTCATCAACAACAACGCGGCCAGCTAATTCTGAAAATGGAAAACAAATTTATGTATTGACTGAGCCAAGTATAGAATGCACACAGTTACCTACAAATCCAATTCGGTCGCCCCTGCCACGACGTCAACAACAAAGGCAGCAAGTGATCATCGAGCGAACAACTGAGCAGCAGCAAATTCGGTCTGAAACCAACATGATACAGAAGTGGCCAGGTCAGCACTGGGATGCCGAGCGAGAAACTCTACAGCAATTGCCTGTGACTCAGCTTGAAAAATCTGGAAACAAATGCATAAAACAGGCTTCATTATCGGTGCCTAATAGTAAATGCACTCACTCACCTGAACAGACAATTCGATTTCCACTCCCACGGCAACGAGTTGGTCAACTTTGCATTTTAGACCAGCTGCAAATCCAGCCCTCAGCTAAACGACGGAGGCAACTTGAACCTGCAGAGCCGCCTTCGACTCAGCTAGACCAATTGGCAAAAAAACGTAAAATGAGTGCAAGCGAACATCGACGACCAAGTTGCTCCTTCCTGCCAGGACAACAAAGACAAGGGCAGCCGGAGAATATTGAGCAGCAGCAGAGCCGGGCGGAAGCCTCATCAACAACAGAGCAGCGAGCTAATTCTGAAAATGGAAAACAAATAAATGTATTGACCAAGCCAAGTATAGAATGCACATATTTACCTGCGCTACCAATTCAATCGCCTTTGCCACGGCATCAACGGCAAAAGCTGCAAGAGCAGCTCCTCCAGCCATGGCAACAGCAACAACAAAGCCAGCCAATAAGTTTCCGGGGGGGACAACAACGACAAGAGCAGCCGGGGAACACTGAGCAGCAGCAGCAGAGCCGGGCAGAAGCTTCATCAACAACAACGCGGCCAGCTAATTCTGAAAATGGAAAACAAATTTATGTATTGACTGAGCCAAGTATAGAATGCACACAGTTACCTACAAATCCAATTCGGTCGCCCCTGCCACGACGTCAACAACAAAGGCAGCAAGTGATCATCGAGCGAACAACTGAGCAGCAGCAAATTCGGTCTGAAACCAACATGATACAGAAGTGGCCAGGTCAGCACTGGGATGCCGAGCGAGAAACTCTACAGCAATTGCCTGTGACTCAGCTTGAAAAATCTGGAAACAAATGCATAAAACAGGCTTCATTATCGGTGCCTAATAGTAAATGCACTCACTCACCTGAACAGACAATTCGATTTCCACTCCCACGGCAACGAGTTGGTCAACTTTGCATTTTAGACCAGCTGCAAATCCAGCCCTCAGCTAAACGACGGAGGCAACTTGAACCTGCAGAGCCGCCTTCGACTCAGCTAGACCAATTGGCAAAAAAACGTAAAATGAGTGCAAGCGAACATCGACGACCAAGTTGCTCCTTCCTGCCAGGACAACAAAGACAAGGGCAGCCGGAGAATATTGAGCAGCAGCAGAGCCGGGCGGAAGCCTCATCAACAACAGAGCAGCGAGCTAATTCTGAAAATGGAAAACAAATAAATGTATTGACCAAGCCAAGTATAGAATGCACATATTTACCTGCGCTACCAATTCAATCGCCTTTGCCACGGCATCAACGGCAAAAGCTGCAAGAGCAGCTCCTCCAGCCATGGCAACAGCAACAACAAAGCCAGCCAATAAGTTTCCGGGGGGGACAACAACGACAAGAGCAGCCGGGGAACACTGAGCAGCAGCAGCAGAGCCGGGCAGAAGCTTCATCAACAACAACGCGGCCAGCTAATTCTGAAAATGGAAAACAAATTTATGTATTGACTGAGCCAAGTATAGAATGCACACAGTTACCTACAAATCCAATTCGGTCGCCCCTGCCACGACGTCAACAACAAAGGCAGCAAGTGATCATCGAGCGAACAACTGAGCAGCAGCAAATTCGGTCTGAAACCAACATGATACAGAAGTGGCCAGGTCAGCACTGGGATGCCGAGCGAGAAACTCTACAGCAATTGCCTGTGACTCAGCTTGAAAAATCTGGAAACAAATGCATAAAACAGGCTTCATTATCGGTGCCTAATAGTAAATGCACTCACTCACCTGAACAGACAATTCGATTTCCACTCCCACGGCAACGAGTTGGTCAACTTTGCATTTTAGACCAGCTGCAAATCCAGCCCTCAGCTAAACGACGGAGGCAACTTGAACCTGCAGAGCCGCCTTCGACTCAGCTAGACCAATTGGCAAAAAAACGTAAAATGAGTGCAAGCGAACATCGACGACCAAGTTGCTCCTTCCTGCCAGGACAACAAAGACAAGGGCAGCCGGAGAATATTGAGCAGCAGCAGAGCCGGGCGGAAGCCTCATCAACAACAGAGCAGCGAGCTAATTCTGAAAATGGAAAACAAATAAATGTATTGACCAAGCCAAGTATAGAATGCACATATTTACCTGCGCTACCAATTCAATCGCCTTTGCCACGGCATCAACGGCAAAAGCTGCAAGAGCAGCTCCTCCAGCCATGGCAACAGCAACAACAAAGCCAGCCAATAAGTTTCCGGGGGGGACAACAACGACAAGAGCAGCCGGGGAACACTGAGCAGCAGCAGCAGAGCCGGGCAGAAGCTTCATCAACAACAACGCGGCCAGCTAATTCTGAAAATGGAAAACAAATTTATGTATTGACTGAGCCAAGTATAGAATGCACACAGTTACCTACAAATCCAATTCGGTCGCCCCTGCCACGACGTCAACAACAAAGGCAGCAAGTGATCATCGAGCGAACAACTGAGCAGCAGCAAATTCGGTCTGAAACCAACATGATACAGAAGTGGCCAGGTCAGCACTGGGATGCCGAGCGAGAAACTCTACAGCAATTGCCTGTGACTCAGCTTGAAAAATCTGGAAACAAATGCATAAAACAGGCTTCATTATCGGTGCCTAATAGTAAATGCACTCACTCACCTGAACAGACAATTCGATTTCCACTCCCACGGCAACGAGTTGGTCAACTTTGCATTTTAGACCAGCTGCAAATCCAGCCCTCAGCTAAACGACGGAGGCAACTTGAACCTGCAGAGCCGCCTTCGACTCAGCTAGACCAATTGGCAAAAAAACGTAAAATGAGTGCAAGCGAACATCGACGACCAAGTTGCTCCTTCCTGCCAGGACAACAAAGACAAGGGCAGCCGGAGAATATTGAGCAGCAGCAGAGCCGGGCGGAAGCCTCATCAACAACAGAGCAGCGAGCTAATTCTGAAAATGGAAAACAAATAAATGTATTGACCAAGCCAAGTATAGAATGCACATATTTACCTGCGCTACCAATTCAATCGCCTTTGCCACGGCATCAACGGCAAAAGCTGCAAGAGCAGCTCCTCCAGCCATGGCAACAGCAACAACAAAGCCAGCCAATAAGTTTCCGGGGGGGACAACAACGACAAGAGCAGCCGGGGAACACTGAGCAGCAGCAGCAGAGCCGGGCAGAAGCTTCATCAACAACAACGCGGCCAGCTAATTCTGAAAATGGAAAACAAATTTATGTATTGACTGAGCCAAGTATAGAATGCACACAGTTACCTACAAATCCAATTCGGTCGCCCCTGCCACGACGTCAACAACAAAGGCAGCAAGTGATCATCGAGCGAACAACTGAGCAGCAGCAAATTCGGTCTGAAACCAACATGATACAGAAGTGGCCAGGTCAGCACTGGGATGCCGAGCGAGAAACTCTACAGCAATTGCCTGTGACTCAGCTTGAAAAATCTGGAAACAAATGCATAAAACAGGCTTCATTATCGGTGCCTAATAGTAAATGCACTCACTCACCTGAACAGACAATTCGATTTCCACTCCCACGGCAACGAGTTGGTCAACTTTGCATTTTAGACCAGCTGCAAATCCAGCCCTCAGCTAAACGACGGAGGCAACTTGAACCTGCAGAGCCGCCTTCGACTCAGCTAGACCAATTGGCAAAAAACGTAAAATGAGTGCAAGCGAACATCGACGACCAAGTTGCTCCTTCCTGCCAGGACAACAAAGACAAGGGCAGCCGGAGAATATTGAGCAGCAGCAGAGCCGGGCGGAAGCCTCATCAACAACAGAGCAGCGAGCTAATTCTGAAAATGGAAAACAAATAAATGTATTGACCAAGCCAAGTATAGAATGCACATATTTACCTGCGCTACCAATTCAATCGCCTTTGCCACGGCATCAACGGCAAAAGCTGCAAGAGCAGCTCCTCCAGCCATGGCAACAGCAACAACAAAGCCAGCCAATAAGTTTCCGGGGGGGACAACAACGACAAGAGCAGCCGGGGAACACTGAGCAGCAGCAGCAGAGCCGGGCAGAAGCTTCATCAACAACAACGCGGCCAGCTAATTCTGAAAATGGAAAACAAATTTATGTATTGACTGAGCCAAGTATAGAATGCACACAGTTACCTACAAATCCAATTCGGTCGCCCCTGCCACGACGTCAACAACAAAGGCAGCAAGTGATCATCGAGCGAACAACTGAGCAGCAGCAAATTCGGTCTGAAACCAACATGATACAGAAGTGGCCAGGTCAGCACTGGGATGCCGAGCGAGAAACTCTACAGCAATTGCCTGTGACTCAGCTTGAAAAATCTGGAAACAAATGCATAAAACAGGCTTCATTATCGGTGCCTAATAGTAAATGCACTCACTCACCTGAACAGACAATTCGATTTCCACTCCCACGGCAACGAGTTGGTCAACTTTGCATTTTAGACCAGCTGCAAATCCAGCCCTCAGCTAAACGACGGAGGCAACTTGAACCTGCAGAGCCGCCTTCGACTCAGCTAGACCAATTGGCAAAAAAACGTAAAATGAGTGCAAGCGAACATCGACGACCAAGTTGCTCCTTCCTGCCAGGACAACAAAGACAAGGGCAGCCGGAGAATATTGAGCAGCAGCAGAGCCGGGCGGAAGCCTCATCAACAACAGAGCAGCGAGCTAATTCTGAAAATGGAAAACAAATAAATGTATTGACCAAGCCAAGTATAGAATGCACATATTTACCTGCGCTACCAATTCAATCGCCTTTGCCACGGCATCAACGGCAAAAGCTGCAAGAGCAGCTCCTCCAGCCATGGCAACAGCAACAACAAAGCCAGCCAATAAGTTTCCGGGGGGGACAACAACGACAAGAGCAGCCGGGGAACACTGAGCAGCAGCAGCAGAGCCGGGCAGAAGCTTCATCAACAACAACGCGGCCAGCTAATTCTGAAAATGGAAAACAAATTTATGTATTGACTGAGCCAAGTATAGAATGCACACAGTTACCTACAAATCCAATTCGGTCGCCCCTGCCACGACGTCAACAACAAAGGCAGCAAGTGATCATCGAGCGAACAACTGAGCAGCAGCAAATTCGGTCTGAAACCAACATGATACAGAAGTGGCCAGGTCAGCACTGGGATGCCGAGCGAGAAACTCTACAGCAATTGCCTGTGACTCAGCTTGAAAAATCTGGAAACAAATGCATAAAACAGGCTTCATTATCGGTGCCTAATAGTAAATGCACTCACTCACCTGAACAGACAATTCGATTTCCACTCCCACGGCAACGAGTTGGTCAACTTTGCATTTTAGACCAGCTGCAAATCCAGCCCTCAGCTAAACGACGGAGGCAACTTGAACCTGCAGAGCCGCCTTCGACTCAGCTAGACCAATTGGCAAAAAAACGTAAAATGAGTGCAAGCGAACATCGACGACCAAGTTGCTCCTTCCTGCCAGGACAACAAAGACAAGGGCAGCCGGAGAATATTGAGCAGCAGCAGAGCCGGGCGGAAGCCTCATCAACAACAGAGCAGCGAGCTAATTCTGAAAATGGAAAACAAATAAATGTATTGACCAAGCCAAGTATAGAATGCACATATTTACCTGCGCTACCAATTCAATCGCCTTTGCCACGGCATCAACGGCAAAAGCTGCAAGAGCAGCTCCTCCAGCCATGGCAACAGCAACAACAAAGCCAGCCAATAAGTTTCCGGGGGGGACAACAACGACAAGAGCAGCCGGGGAACACTGAGCAGCAGCAGCAGAGCCGGGCAGAAGCTTCATCAACAACAACGCGGCCAGCTAATTCTGAAAATGGAAAACAAATTTATGTATTGACTGAGCCAAGTATAGAATGCACACAGTTACCTACAAATCCAATTCGGTCGCCCCTGCCACGACGTCAACAACAAAGGCAGCAAGTGATCATCGAGCGAACAACTGAGCAGCAGCAAATTCGGTCTGAAACCAACATGATACAGAAGTGGCCAGGTCAGCACTGGGATGCCGAGCGAGAAACTCTACAGCAATTGCCTGTGACTCAGCTTGAAAAATCTGGAAACAAATGCATAAAACAGGCTTCATTATCGGTGCCTAATAGTAAATGCACTCACTCACCTGAACAGACAATTCGATTTCCACTCCCACGGCAACGAGTTGGTCAACTTTGCATTTTAGACCAGCTGCAAATCCAGCCCTCAGCTAAACGACGGAGGCAACTTGAACCTGCAGAGCCGCCTTCGACTCAGCTAGACCAATTGGCAAAAAAACGTAAAATGAGTGCAAGCGAACATCGACGACCAAGTTGCTCCTTCCTGCCAGGACAACAAAGACAAGGGCAGCCGGAGAATATTGAGCAGCAGCAGAGCCGGGCGGAAGCCTCATCAACAACAGAGCAGCGAGCTAATTCTGAAAATGGAAAACAAATAAATGTATTGACCAAGCCAAGTATAGAATGCACATATTTACCTGCGCTACCAATTCAATCGCCTTTGCCACGGCATCAACGGCAAAAGCTGCAAGAGCAGCTCCTCCAGCCATGGCAACAGCAACAACAAAGCCAGCCAATAAGTTTCCGGGGGGGACAACAACGACAAGAGCAGCCGGGGAACACTGAGCAGCAGCAGCAGAGCCGGGCAGAAGCTTCATCAACAACAACGCGGCCAGCTAATTCTGAAAATGGAAAACAAATTTATGTATTGACTGAGCCAAGTATAGAATGCACACAGTTACCTACAAATCCAATTCGGTCGCCCCTGCCACGACGTCAACAACAAAGGCAGCAAGTGATCATCGAGCGAACAACTGAGCAGCAGCAAATTCGGTCTGAAACCAACATGATACAGAAGTGGCCAGGTCAGCACTGGGATGCCGAGCGAGAAACTCTACAGCAATTGCCTGTGACTCAGCTTGAAAAATCTGGAAACAAATGCATAAAACAGGCTTCATTATCGGTGCCTAATAGTAAATGCACTCACTCACCTGAACAGACAATTCGATTTCCACTCCCACGGCAACGAGTTGGTCAACTTTGCATTTTAGACCAGCTGCAAATCCAGCCCTCAGCTAAACGACGGAGGCAACTTGAACCTGCAGAGCCGCCTTCGACTCAGCTAGACCAATTGGCAAAAAAACGTAAAATGAGTGCAAGCGAACATCGACGACCAAGTTGCTCCTTCCTGCCAGGACAACAAAGACAAGGGCAGCCGGAGAATATTGAGCAGCAGCAGAGCCGGGCGGAAGCCTCATCAACAACAGAGCAGCGAGCTAATTCTGAAAATGGAAAACAAATAAATGTATTGACCAAGCCAAGTATAGAATGCACATATTTACCTGCGCTACCAATTCAATCGCCTTTGCCACGGCATCAACGGCAAAAGCTGCAAGAGCAGCTCCTCCAGCCATGGCAACAGCAACAACAAAGCCAGCCAATAAGTTTCCGGGGGGGACAACAACGACAAGAGCAGCCGGGGAACACTGAGCAGCAGCAGCAGAGCCGGGCAGAAGCTTCATCAACAACAACGCGGCCAGCTAATTCTGAAAATGGAAAACAAATTTATGTATTGACTGAGCCAAGTATAGAATGCACACAGTTACCTACAAATCCAATTCGGTCGCCCCTGCCACGACGTCAACAACAAAGGCAGCAAGTGATCATCGAGCGAACAACTGAGCAGCAGCAAATTCGGTCTGAAACCAACATGATACAGAAGTGGCCAGGTCAGCACTGGGATGCCGAGCGAGAAACTCTACAGCAATTGCCTGTGACTCAGCTTGAAAAATCTGGAAACAAATGCATAAAACAGGCTTCATTATCGGTGCCTAATAGTAAATGCACTCACTCACCTGAACAGACAATTCGATTTCCACTCCCACGGCAACGAGTTGGTCAACTTTGCATTTTAGACCAGCTGCAAATCCAGCCCTCAGCTAAACGACGGAGGCAACTTGAACCTGCAGAGCCGCCTTCGACTCAGCTAGACCAATTGGCAAAAAAACGTAAAATGAGTGCAAGCGAACATCGACGACCAAGTTGCTCCTTCCTGCCAGGACAACAAAGACAAGGGCAGCCGGAGAATATTGAGCAGCAGCAGAGCCGGGCGGAAGCCTCATCAACAACAGAGCAGCGAGCTAATTCTGAAAATGGAAAACAAATAAATGTATTGACCAAGCCAAGTATAGAATGCACATATTTACCTGCGCTACCAATTCAATCGCCTTTGCCACGGCATCAACGGCAAAAGCTGCAAGAGCAGCTCCTCCAGCCATGGCAACAGCAACAACAAAGCCAGCCAATAAGTTTCCGGGGGGGACAACAACGACAAGAGCAGCCGGGGAACACTGAGCAGCAGCAGCAGAGCCGGGCAGAAGCTTCATCAACAACAACGCGGCCAGCTAATTCTGAAAATGGAAAACAAATTTATGTATTGACTGAGCCAAGTATAGAATGCACACAGTTACCTACAAATCCAATTCGGTCGCCCCTGCCACGACGTCAACAACAAAGGCAGCAAGTGATCATCGAGCGAACAACTGAGCAGCAGCAAATTCGGTCTGAAACCAACATGATACAGAAGTGGCCAGGTCAGCACTGGGATGCCGAGCGAGAAACTCTACAGCAATTGCCTGTGACTCAGCTTGAAAAATCTGGAAACAAATGCATAAAACAGGCTTCATTATCGGTGCCTAATAGTAAATGCACTCACTCACCTGAACAGACAATTCGATTTCCACTCCCACGGCAACGAGTTGGTCAACTTTGCATTTTAGACCAGCTGCAAATCCAGCCCTCAGCTAAACGACGGAGGCAACTTGAACCTGCAGAGCCGCCTTCGACTCAGCTAGACCAATTGGCAAAAAAACGTAAAATGAGTGCAAGCGAACATCGACGACCAAGTTGCTCCTTCCTGCCAGGACAACAAAGACAAGGGCAGCCGGAGAATATTGAGCAGCAGCAGAGCCGGGCGGAAGCCTCATCAACAACAGAGCAGCGAGCTAATTCTGAAAATGGAAAACAAATAAATGTATTGACCAAGCCAAGTATAGAATGCACATATTTACCTGCGCTACCAATTCAATCGCCTTTGCCACGGCATCAACGGCAAAAGCTGCAAGAGCAGCTCCTCCAGCCATGGCAACAGCAACAACAAAGCCAGCCAATAAGTTTCCGGGGGGGACAACAACGACAAGAGCAGCCGGGGAACACTGAGCAGCAGCAGCAGAGCCGGGCAGAAGCTTCATCAACAACAACGCGGCCAGCTAATTCTGAAAATGGAAAACAAATTTATGTATTGACTGAGCCAAGTATAGAATGCACACAGTTACCTACAAATCCAATTCGGTCGCCCCTGCCACGACGTCAACAACAAAGGCAGCAAGTGATCATCGAGCGAACAACTGAGCAGCAGCAAATTCGGTCTGAAACCAACATGATACAGAAGTGGCCAGGTCAGCACTGGGATGCCGAGCGAGAAACTCTACAGCAATTGCCTGTGACTCAGCTTGAAAAATCTGGAAACAAATGCATAAAACAGGCTTCATTATCGGTGCCTAATAGTAAATGCACTCACTCACCTGAACAGACAATTCGATTTCCACTCCCACGGCAACGAGTTGGTCAACTTTGCATTTTAGACCAGCTGCAAATCCAGCCCTCAGCTAAACGACGGAGGCAACTTGAACCTGCAGAGCCGCCTTCGACTCAGCTAGACCAATTGGCAAAAAAACGTAAAATGAGTGCAAGCGAACATCGACGACCAAGTTGCTCCTTCCTGCCAGGACAACAAAGACAAGGGCAGCCGGAGAATATTGAGCAGCAGCAGAGCCGGGCGGAAGCCTCATCAACAACAGAGCAGCGAGCTAATTCTGAAAATGGAAAACAAATAAATGTATTGACCAAGCCAAGTATAGAATGCACATATTTACCTGCGCTACCAATTCAATCGCCTTTGCCACGGCATCAACGGCAAAAGCTGCAAGAGCAGCTCCTCCAGCCATGGCAACAGCAACAACAAAGCCAGCCAATAAGTTTCCGGGGGGGACAACAACGACAAGAGCAGCCGGGGAACACTGAGCAGCAGCAGCAGAGCCGGGCAGAAGCTTCATCAACAACAACGCGGCCAGCTAATTCTGAAAATGGAAAACAAATTTATGTATTGACTGAGCCAAGTATAGAATGCACACAGTTACCTACAAATCCAATTCGGTCGCCCCTGCCACGACGTCAACAACAAAGGCAGCAAGTGATCATCGAGCGAACAACTGAGCAGCAGCAAATTCGGTCTGAAACCAACATGATACAGAAGTGGCCAGGTCAGCACTGGGATGCCGAGCGAGAAACTCTACAGCAATTGCCTGTGACTCAGCTTGAAAAATCTGGAAACAAATGCATAAAACAGGCTTCATTATCGGTGCCTAATAGTAAATGCACTCACTCACCTGAACAGACAATTCGATTTCCACTCCCACGGCAACGAGTTGGTCAACTTTGCATTTTAGACCAGCTGCAAATCCAGCCCTCAGCTAAACGACGGAGGCAACTTGAACCTGCAGAGCCGCCTTCGACTCAGCTAGACCAATTGGCAAAAAAACGTAAAATGAGTGCAAGCGAACATCGACGACCAAGTTGCTCCTTCCTGCCAGGACAACAAAGACAAGGGCAGCCGGAGAATATTGAGCAGCAGCAGAGCCGGGCGGAAGCCTCATCAACAACAGAGCAGCGAGCTAATTCTGAAAATGGAAAACAAATAAATGTATTGACCAAGCCAAGTATAGAATGCACATATTTACCTGCGCTACCAATTCAATCGCCTTTGCCACGGCATCAACGGCAAAAGCTGCAAGAGCAGCTCCTCCAGCCATGGCAACAGCAACAACAAAGCCAGCCAATAAGTTTCCGGGGGGGACAACAACGACAAGAGCAGCCGGGGAACACTGAGCAGCAGCAGCAGAGCCGGGCAGAAGCTTCATCAACAACAACGCGGCCAGCTAATTCTGAAAATGGAAAACAAATTTATGTATTGACTGAGCCAAGTATAGAATGCACACAGTTACCTACAAATCCAATTCGGTCGCCCCTGCCACGACGTCAACAACAAAGGCAGCAAGTGATCATCGAGCGAACAACTGAGCAGCAGCAAATTCGGTCTGAAACCAACATGATACAGAAGTGGCCAGGTCAGCACTGGGATGCCGAGCGAGAAACTCTACAGCAATTGCCTGTGACTCAGCTTGAAAAATCTGGAAACAAATGCATAAAACAGGCTTCATTATCGGTGCCTAATAGTAAATGCACTCACTCACCTGAACAGACAATTCGATTTCCACTCCCACGGCAACGAGTTGGTCAACTTTGCATTTTAGACCAGCTGCAAATCCAGCCCTCAGCTAAACGACGGAGGCAACTTGAACCTGCAGAGCCGCCTTCGACTCAGCTAGACCAATTGGCAAAAAAACGTAAAATGAGTGCAAGCGAACATCGACGACCAAGTTGCTCCTTCCTGCCAGGACAACAAAGACAAGGGCAGCCGGAGAATATTGAGCAGCAGCAGAGCCGGGCGGAAGCCTCATCAACAACAGAGCAGCGAGCTAATTCTGAAAATGGAAAACAAATAAATGTATTGACCAAGCCAAGTATAGAATGCACATATTTACCTGCGCTACCAATTCAATCGCCTTTGCCACGGCATCAACGGCAAAAGCTGCAAGAGCAGCTCCTCCAGCCATGGCAACAGCAACAACAAAGCCAGCCAATAAGTTTCCGGGGGGGACAACAACGACAAGAGCAGCCGGGGAACACTGAGCAGCAGCAGCAGAGCCGGGCAGAAGCTTCATCAACAACAACGCGGCCAGCTAATTCTGAAAATGGAAAACAAATTTATGTATTGACTGAGCCAAGTATAGAATGCACACAGTTACCTACAAATCCAATTCGGTCGCCCCTGCCACGACGTCAACAACAAAGGCAGCAAGTGATCATCGAGCGAACAACTGAGCAGCAGCAAATTCGGTCTGAAACCAACATGATACAGAAGTGGCCAGGTCAGCACTGGGATGCCGAGCGAGAAACTCTACAGCAATTGCCTGTGACTCAGCTTGAAAAATCTGGAAACAAATGCATAAAACAGGCTTCATTATCGGTGCCTAATAGTAAATGCACTCACTCACCTGAACAGACAATTCGATTTCCACTCCCACGGCAACGAGTTGGTCAACTTTGCATTTTAGACCAGCTGCAAATCCAGCCCTCAGCTAAACGACGGAGGCAACTTGAACCTGCAGAGCCGCCTTCGACTCAGCTAGACCAATTGGCAAAAAAACGTAAAATGAGTGCAAGCGAACATCGACGACCAAGTTGCTCCTTCCTGCCAGGACAACAAAGACAAGGGCAGCCGGAGAATATTGAGCAGCAGCAGAGCCGGGCGGAAGCCTCATCAACAACAGAGCAGCGAGCTAATTCTGAAAATGGAAAACAAATAAATGTATTGACCAAGCCAAGTATAGAATGCACATATTTACCTGCGCTACCAATTCAATCGCCTTTGCCACGGCATCAACGGCAAAAGCTGCAAGAGCAGCTCCTCCAGCCATGGCAACAGCAACAACAAAGCCAGCCAATAAGTTTCCGGGGGGGACAACAACGACAAGAGCAGCCGGGGAACACTGAGCAGCAGCAGCAGAGCCGGGCAGAAGCTTCATCAACAACAACGCGGCCAGCTAATTCTGAAAATGGAAAACAAATTTATGTATTGACTGAGCCAAGTATAGAATGCACACAGTTACCTACAAATCCAATTCGGTCGCCCCTGCCACGACGTCAACAACAAAGGCAGCAAGTGATCATCGAGCGAACAACTGAGCAGCAGCAAATTCGGTCTGAAACCAACATGATACAGAAGTGGCCAGGTCAGCACTGGGATGCCGAGCGAGAAACTCTACAGCAATTGCCTGTGACTCAGCTTGAAAAATCTGGAAACAAATGCATAAAACAGGCTTCATTATCGGTGCCTAATAGTAAATGCACTCACTCACCTGAACAGACAATTCGATTTCCACTCCCACGGCAACGAGTTGGTCAACTTTGCATTTTAGACCAGCTGCAAATCCAGCCCTCAGCTAAACGACGGAGGCAACTTGAACCTGCAGAGCCGCCTTCGACTCAGCTAGACCAATTGGCAAAAAAACGTAAAATGAGTGCAAGCGAACATCGACGACCAAGTTGCTCCTTCCTGCCAGGACAACAAAGACAAGGGCAGCCGGAGAATATTGAGCAGCAGCAGAGCCGGGCGGAAGCCTCATCAACAACAGAGCAGCGAGCTAATTCTGAAAATGGAAAACAAATAAATGTATTGACCAAGCCAAGTATAGAATGCACATATTTACCTGCGCTACCAATTCAATCGCCTTTGCCACGGCATCAACGGCAAAAGCTGCAAGAGCAGCTCCTCCAGCCATGGCAACAGCAACAACAAAGCCAGCCAATAAGTTTCCGGGGGGGACAACAACGACAAGAGCAGCCGGGGAACACTGAGCAGCAGCAGCAGAGCCGGGCAGAAGCTTCATCAACAACAACGCGGCCAGCTAATTCTGAAAATGGAAAACAAATTTATGTATTGACTGAGCCAAGTATAGAATGCACACAGTTACCTACAAATCCAATTCGGTCGCCCCTGCCACGACGTCAACAACAAAGGCAGCAAGTGATCATCGAGCGAACAACTGAGCAGCAGCAAATTCGGTCTGAAACCAACATGATACAGAAGTGGCCAGGTCAGCACTGGGATGCCGAGCGAGAAACTCTACAGCAATTGCCTGTGACTCAGCTTGAAAAATCTGGAAACAAATGCATAAAACAGGCTTCATTATCGGTGCCTAATAGTAAATGCACTCACTCACCTGAACAGACAATTCGATTTCCACTCCCACGGCAACGAGTTGGTCAACTTTGCATTTTAGACCAGCTGCAAATCCAGCCCTCAGCTAAACGACGGAGGCAACTTGAACCTGCAGAGCCGCCTTCGACTCAGCTAGACCAATTGGCAAAAAAACGTAAAATGAGTGCAAGCGAACATCGACGACCAAGTTGCTCCTTCCTGCCAGGACAACAAAGACAAGGGCAGCCGGAGAATATTGAGCAGCAGCAGAGCCGGGCGGAAGCCTCATCAACAACAGAGCAGCGAGCTAATTCTGAAAATGGAAAACAAATAAATGTATTGACCAAGCCAAGTATAGAATGCACATATTTACCTGCGCTACCAATTCAATCGCCTTTGCCACGGCATCAACGGCAAAAGCTGCAAGAGCAGCTCCTCCAGCCATGGCAACAGCAACAACAAAGCCAGCCAATAAGTTTCCGGGGGGGACAACAACGACAAGAGCAGCCGGGGAACACTGAGCAGCAGCAGCAGAGCCGGGCAGAAGCTTCATCAACAACAACGCGGCCAGCTAATTCTGAAAATGGAAAACAAATTTATGTATTGACTGAGCCAAGTATAGAATGCACACAGTTACCTACAAATCCAATTCGGTCGCCCCTGCCACGACGTCAACAACAAAGGCAGCAAGTGATCATCGAGCGAACAACTGAGCAGCAGCAAATTCGGTCTGAAACCAACATGATACAGAAGTGGCCAGGTCAGCACTGGGATGCCGAGCGAGAAACTCTACAGCAATTGCCTGTGACTCAGCTTGAAAAATCTGGAAACAAATGCATAAAACAGGCTTCATTATCGGTGCCTAATAGTAAATGCACTCACTCACCTGAACAGACAATTCGATTTCCACTCCCACGGCAACGAGTTGGTCAACTTTGCATTTTAGACCAGCTGCAAATCCAGCCCTCAGCTAAACGACGGAGGCAACTTGAACCTGCAGAGCCGCCTTCGACTCAGCTAGACCAATTGGCAAAAAAACGTAAAATGAGTGCAAGCGAACATCGACGACCAAGTTGCTCCTTCCTGCCAGGACAACAAAGACAAGGGCAGCCGGAGAATATTGAGCAGCAGCAGAGCCGGGCGGAAGCCTCATCAACAACAGAGCAGCGAGCTAATTCTGAAAATGGAAAACAAATAAATGTATTGACCAAGCCAAGTATAGAATGCACATATTTACCTGCGCTACCAATTCAATCGCCTTTGCCACGGCATCAACGGCAAAAGCTGCAAGAGCAGCTCCTCCAGCCATGGCAACAGCAACAACAAAGCCAGCCAATAAGTTTCCGGGGGGGACAACAACGACAAGAGCAGCCGGGGAACACTGAGCAGCAGCAGCAGAGCCGGGCAGAAGCTTCATCAACAACAACGCGGCCAGCTAATTCTGAAAATGGAAAACAAATTTATGTATTGACTGAGCCAAGTATAGAATGCACACAGTTACCTACAAATCCAATTCGGTCGCCCCTGCCACGACGTCAACAACAAAGGCAGCAAGTGATCATCGAGCGAACAACTGAGCAGCAGCAAATTCGGTCTGAAACCAACATGATACAGAAGTGGCCAGGTCAGCACTGGGATGCCGAGCGAGAAACTCTACAGCAATTGCCTGTGACTCAGCTTGAAAAATCTGGAAACAAATGCATAAAACAGGCTTCATTATCGGTGCCTAATAGTAAATGCACTCACTCACCTGAACAGACAATTCGATTTCCACTCCCACGGCAACGAGTTGGTCAACTTTGCATTTTAGACCAGCTGCAAATCCAGCCCTCAGCTAAACGACGGAGGCAACTTGAACCTGCAGAGCCGCCTTCGACTCAGCTAGACCAATTGGCAAAAAAACGTAAAATGAGTGCAAGCGAACATCGACGACCAAGTTGCTCCTTCCTGCCAGGACAACAAAGACAAGGGCAGCCGGAGAATATTGAGCAGCAGCAGAGCCGGGCGGAAGCCTCATCAACAACAGAGCAGCGAGCTAATTCTGAAAATGGAAAACAAATAAATGTATTGACCAAGCCAAGTATAGAATGCACATATTTACCTGCGCTACCAATTCAATCGCCTTTGCCACGGCATCAACGGCAAAAGCTGCAAGAGCAGCTCCTCCAGCCATGGCAACAGCAACAACAAAGCCAGCCAATAAGTTTCCGGGGGGGACAACAACGACAAGAGCAGCCGGGGAACACTGAGCAGCAGCAGCAGAGCCGGGCAGAAGCTTCATCAACAACAACGCGGCCAGCTAATTCTGAAAATGGAAAACAAATTTATGTATTGACTGAGCCAAGTATAGAATGCACACAGTTACCTACAAATCCAATTCGGTCGCCCCTGCCACGACGTCAACAACAAAGGCAGCAAGTGATCATCGAGCGAACAACTGAGCAGCAGCAAATTCGGTCTGAAACCAACATGATACAGAAGTGGCCAGGTCAGCACTGGGATGCCGAGCGAGAAACTCTACAGCAATTGCCTGTGACTCAGCTTGAAAAATCTGGAAACAAATGCATAAAACAGGCTTCATTATCGGTGCCTAATAGTAAATGCACTCACTCACCTGAACAGACAATTCGATTTCCACTCCCACGGCAACGAGTTGGTCAACTTTGCATTTTAGACCAGCTGCAAATCCAGCCCTCAGCTAAACGACGGAGGCAACTTGAACCTGCAGAGCCGCCTTCGACTCAGCTAGACCAATTGGCAAAAAAACGTAAAATGAGTGCAAGCGAACATCGACGACCAAGTTGCTCCTTCCTGCCAGGACAACAAAGACAAGGGCAGCCGGAGAATATTGAGCAGCAGCAGAGCCGGGCGGAAGCCTCATCAACAACAGAGCAGCGAGCTAATTCTGAAAATGGAAAACAAATAAATGTATTGACCAAGCCAAGTATAGAATGCACATATTTACCTGCGCTACCAATTCAATCGCCTTTGCCACGGCATCAACGGCAAAAGCTGCAAGAGCAGCTCCTCCAGCCATGGCAACAGCAACAACAAAGCCAGCCAATAAGTTTCCGGGGGGGACAACAACGACAAGAGCAGCCGGGGAACACTGAGCAGCAGCAGCAGAGCCGGGCAGAAGCTTCATCAACAACAACGCGGCCAGCTAATTCTGAAAATGGAAAACAAATTTATGTATTGACTGAGCCAAGTATAGAATGCACACAGTTACCTACAAATCCAATTCGGTCGCCCCTGCCACGACGTCAACAACAAAGGCAGCAAGTGATCATCGAGCGAACAACTGAGCAGCAGCAAATTCGGTCTGAAACCAACATGATACAGAAGTGGCCAGGTCAGCACTGGGATGCCGAGCGAGAAACTCTACAGCAATTGCCTGTGACTCAGCTTGAAAAATCTGGAAACAAATGCATAAAACAGGCTTCATTATCGGTGCCTAATAGTAAATGCACTCACTCACCTGAACAGACAATTCGATTTCCACTCCCACGGCAACGAGTTGGTCAACTTTGCATTTTAGACCAGCTGCAAATCCAGCCCTCAGCTAAACGACGGAGGCAACTTGAACCTGCAGAGCCGCCTTCGACTCAGCTAGACCAATTGGCAAAAAAACGTAAAATGAGTGCAAGCGAACATCGACGACCAAGTTGCTCCTTCCTGCCAGGACAACAAAGACAAGGGCAGCCGGAGAATATTGAGCAGCAGCAGAGCCGGGCGGAAGCCTCATCAACAACAGAGCAGCGAGCTAATTCTGAAAATGGAAAACAAATAAATGTATTGACCAAGCCAAGTATAGAATGCACATATTTACCTGCGCTACCAATTCAATCGCCTTTGCCACGGCATCAACGGCAAAAGCTGCAAGAGCAGCTCCTCCAGCCATGGCAACAGCAACAACAAAGCCAGCCAATAAGTTTCCGGGGGGGACAACAACGACAAGAGCAGCCGGGGAACACTGAGCAGCAGCAGCAGAGCCGGGCAGAAGCTTCATCAACAACAACGCGGCCAGCTAATTCTGAAAATGGAAAACAAATTTATGTATTGACTGAGCCAAGTATAGAATGCACACAGTTACCTACAAATCCAATTCGGTCGCCCCTGCCACGACGTCAACAACAAAGGCAGCAAGTGATCATCGAGCGAACAACTGAGCAGCAGCAAATTCGGTCTGAAACCAACATGATACAGAAGTGGCCAGGTCAGCACTGGGATGCCGAGCGAGAAACTCTACAGCAATTGCCTGTGACTCAGCTTGAAAAATCTGGAAACAAATGCATAAAACAGGCTTCATTATCGGTGCCTAATAGTAAATGCACTCACTCACCTGAACAGACAATTCGATTTCCACTCCCACGGCAACGAGTTGGTCAACTTTGCATTTTAGACCAGCTGCAAATCCAGCCCTCAGCTAAACGACGGAGGCAACTTGAACCTGCAGAGCCGCCTTCGACTCAGCTAGACCAATTGGCAAAAAAACGTAAAATGAGTGCAAGCGAACATCGACGACCAAGTTGCTCCTTCCTGCCAGGACAACAAAGACAAGGGCAGCCGGAGAATATTGAGCAGCAGCAGAGCCGGGCGGAAGCCTCATCAACAACAGAGCAGCGAGCTAATTCTGAAAATGGAAAACAAATAAATGTATTGACCAAGCCAAGTATAGAATGCACATATTTACCTGCGCTACCAATTCAATCGCCTTTGCCACGGCATCAACGGCAAAAGCTGCAAGAGCAGCTCCTCCAGCCATGGCAACAGCAACAACAAAGCCAGCCAATAAGTTTCCGGGGGGACAACAACGACAAGAGCAGCCGGGGAACACTGAGCAGCAGCAGCAGAGCCGGGCAGAAGCTTCATCAACAACAACGCGGCCAGCTAATTCTGAAAATGGAAAACAAATTTATGTATTGACTGAGCCAAGTATAGAATGCACACAGTTACCTACAAATCCAATTCGGTCGCCCCTGCCACGACGTCAACAACAAAGGCAGCAAGTGATCATCGAGCGAACAACTGAGCAGCAGCAAATTCGGTCTGAAACCAACATGATACAGAAGTGGCCAGGTCAGCACTGGGATGCCGAGCGAGAAACTCTACAGCAATTGCCTGTGACTCAGCTTGAAAAATCTGGAAACAAATGCATAAAACAGGCTTCATTATCGGTGCCTAATAGTAAATGCACTCACTCACCTGAACAGACAATTCGATTTCCACTCCCACGGCAACGAGTTGGTCAACTTTGCATTTTAGACCAGCTGCAAATCCAGCCCTCAGCTAAACGACGGAGGCAACTTGAACCTGCAGAGCCGCCTTCGACTCAGCTAGACCAATTGGCAAAAAAACGTAAAATGAGTGCAAGCGAACATCGACGACCAAGTTGCTCCTTCCTGCCAGGACAACAAAGACAAGGGCAGCCGGAGAATATTGAGCAGCAGCAGAGCCGGGCGGAAGCCTCATCAACAACAGAGCAGCGAGCTAATTCTGAAAATGGAAAACAAATAAATGTATTGACCAAGCCAAGTATAGAATGCACATATTTACCTGCGCTACCAATTCAATCGCCTTTGCCACGGCATCAACGGCAAAAGCTGCAAGAGCAGCTCCTCCAGCCATGGCAACAGCAACAACAAAGCCAGCCAATAAGTTTCCGGGGGGGACAACAACGACAAGAGCAGCCGGGGAACACTGAGCAGCAGCAGCAGAGCCGGGCAGAAGCTTCATCAACAACAACGCGGCCAGCTAATTCTGAAAATGGAAAACAAATTTATGTATTGACTGAGCCAAGTATAGAATGCACACAGTTACCTACAAATCCAATTCGGTCGCCCCTGCCACGACGTCAACAACAAAGGCAGCAAGTGATCATCGAGCGAACAACTGAGCAGCAGCAAATTCGGTCTGAAACCAACATGATACAGAAGTGGCCAGGTCAGCACTGGGATGCCGAGCGAGAAACTCTACAGCAATTGCCTGTGACTCAGCTTGAAAAATCTGGAAACAAATGCATAAAACAGGCTTCATTATCGGTGCCTAATAGTAAATGCACTCACTCACCTGAACAGACAATTCGATTTCCACTCCCACGGCAACGAGTTGGTCAACTTTGCATTTTAGACCAGCTGCAAATCCAGCCCTCAGCTAAACGACGGAGGCAACTTGAACCTGCAGAGCCGCCTTCGACTCAGCTAGACCAATTGGCAAAAAAACGTAAAATGAGTGCAAGCGAACATCGACGACCAAGTTGCTCCTTCCTGCCAGGACAACAAAGACAAGGGCAGCCGGAGAATATTGAGCAGCAGCAGAGCCGGGCGGAAGCCTCATCAACAACAGAGCAGCGAGCTAATTCTGAAAATGGAAAACAAATAAATGTATTGACCAAGCCAAGTATAGAATGCACATATTTACCTGCGCTACCAATTCAATCGCCTTTGCCACGGCATCAACGGCAAAAGCTGCAAGAGCAGCTCCTCCAGCCATGGCAACAGCAACAACAAAGCCAGCCAATAAGTTTCCGGGGGGGACAACAACGACAAGAGCAGCCGGGGAACACTGAGCAGCAGCAGCAGAGCCGGGCAGAAGCTTCATCAACAACAACGCGGCCAGCTAATTCTGAAAATGGAAAACAAATTTATGTATTGACTGAGCCAAGTATAGAATGCACACAGTTACCTACAAATCCAATTCGGTCGCCCCTGCCACGACGTCAACAACAAAGGCAGCAAGTGATCATCGAGCGAACAACTGAGCAGCAGCAAATTCGGTCTGAAACCAACATGATACAGAAGTGGCCAGGTCAGCACTGGGATGCCGAGCGAGAAACTCTACAGCAATTGCCTGTGACTCAGCTTGAAAAATCTGGAAACAAATGCATAAAACAGGCTTCATTATCGGTGCCTAATAGTAAATGCACTCACTCACCTGAACAGACAATTCGATTTCCACTCCCACGGCAACGAGTTGGTCAACTTTGCATTTTAGACCAGCTGCAAATCCAGCCCTCAGCTAAACGACGGAGGCAACTTGAACCTGCAGAGCCGCCTTCGACTCAGCTAGACCAATTGGCAAAAAAACGTAAAATGAGTGCAAGCGAACATCGACGACCAAGTTGCTCCTTCCTGCCAGGACAACAAAGACAAGGGCAGCCGGAGAATATTGAGCAGCAGCAGAGCCGGGCGGAAGCCTCATCAACAACAGAGCAGCGAGCTAATTCTGAAAATGGAAAACAAATAAATGTATTGACCAAGCCAAGTATAGAATGCACATATTTACCTGCGCTACCAATTCAATCGCCTTTGCCACGGCATCAACGGCAAAAGCTGCAAGAGCAGCTCCTCCAGCCATGGCAACAGCAACAACAAAGCCAGCCAATAAGTTTCCGGGGGGGACAACAACGACAAGAGCAGCCGGGGAACACTGAGCAGCAGCAGCAGAGCCGGGCAGAAGCTTCATCAACAACAACGCGGCCAGCTAATTCTGAAAATGGAAAACAAATTTATGTATTGACTGAGCCAAGTATAGAATGCACACAGTTACCTACAAATCCAATTCGGTCGCCCCTGCCACGACGTCAACAACAAAGGCAGCAAGTGATCATCGAGCGAACAACTGAGCAGCAGCAAATTCGGTCTGAAACCAACATGATACAGAAGTGGCCAGGTCAGCACTGGGATGCCGAGCGAGAAACTCTACAGCAATTGCCTGTGACTCAGCTTGAAAAATCTGGAAACAAATGCATAAAACAGGCTTCATTATCGGTGCCTAATAGTAAATGCACTCACTCACCTGAACAGACAATTCGATTTCCACTCCCACGGCAACGAGTTGGTCAACTTTGCATTTTAGACCAGCTGCAAATCCAGCCCTCAGCTAAACGACGGAGGCAACTTGAACCTGCAGAGCCGCCTTCGACTCAGCTAGACCAATTGGCAAAAAAACGTAAAATGAGTGCAAGCGAACATCGACGACCAAGTTGCTCCTTCCTGCCAGGACAACAAAGACAAGGGCAGCCGGAGAATATTGAGCAGCAGCAGAGCCGGGCGGAAGCCTCATCAACAACAGAGCAGCGAGCTAATTCTGAAAATGGAAAACAAATAAATGTATTGACCAAGCCAAGTATAGAATGCACATATTTACCTGCGCTACCAATTCAATCGCCTTTGCCACGGCATCAACGGCAAAAGCTGCAAGAGCAGCTCCTCCAGCCATGGCAACAGCAACAACAAAGCCAGCCAATAAGTTTCCGGGGGGGACAACAACGACAAGAGCAGCCGGGGAACACTGAGCAGCAGCAGCAGAGCCGGGCAGAAGCTTCATCAACAACAACGCGGCCAGCTAATTCTGAAAATGGAAAACAAATTTATGTATTGACTGAGCCAAGTATAGAATGCACACAGTTACCTACAAATCCAATTCGGTCGCCCCTGCCACGACGTCAACAACAAAGGCAGCAAGTGATCATCGAGCGAACAACTGAGCAGCAGCAAATTCGGTCTGAAACCAACATGATACAGAAGTGGCCAGGTCAGCACTGGGATGCCGAGCGAGAAACTCTACAGCAATTGCCTGTGACTCAGCTTGAAAAATCTGGAAACAAATGCATAAAACAGGCTTCATTATCGGTGCCTAATAGTAAATGCACTCACTCACCTGAACAGACAATTCGATTTCCACTCCCACGGCAACGAGTTGGTCAACTTTGCATTTTAGACCAGCTGCAAATCCAGCCCTCAGCTAAACGACGGAGGCAACTTGAACCTGCAGAGCCGCCTTCGACTCAGCTAGACCAATTGGCAAAAAAACGTAAAATGAGTGCAAGCGAACATCGACGACCAAGTTGCTCCTTCCTGCCAGGACAACAAAGACAAGGGCAGCCGGAGAATATTGAGCAGCAGCAGAGCCGGGCGGAAGCCTCATCAACAACAGAGCAGCGAGCTAATTCTGAAAATGGAAAACAAATAAATGTATTGACCAAGCCAAGTATAGAATGCACATATTTACCTGCGCTACCAATTCAATCGCCTTTGCCACGGCATCAACGGCAAAAGCTGCAAGAGCAGCTCCTCCAGCCATGGCAACAGCAACAACAAAGCCAGCCAATAAGTTTCCGGGGGGGACAACAACGACAAGAGCAGCCGGGGAACACTGAGCAGCAGCAGCAGAGCCGGGCAGAAGCTTCATCAACAACAACGCGGCCAGCTAATTCTGAAAATGGAAAACAAATTTATGTATTGACTGAGCCAAGTATAGAATGCACACAGTTACCTACAAATCCAATTCGGTCGCCCCTGCCACGACGTCAACAACAAAGGCAGCAAGTGATCATCGAGCGAACAACTGAGCAGCAGCAAATTCGGTCTGAAACCAACATGATACAGAAGTGGCCAGGTCAGCACTGGGATGCCGAGCGAGAAACTCTACAGCAATTGCCTGTGACTCAGCTTGAAAAATCTGGAAACAAATGCATAAAACAGGCTTCATTATCGGTGCCTAATAGTAAATGCACTCACTCACCTGAACAGACAATTCGATTTCCACTCCCACGGCAACGAGTTGGTCAACTTTGCATTTTAGACCAGCTGCAAATCCAGCCCTCAGCTAAACGACGGAGGCAACTTGAACCTGCAGAGCCGCCTTCGACTCAGCTAGACCAATTGGCAAAAAAACGTAAAATGAGTGCAAGCGAACATCGACGACCAAGTTGCTCCTTCCTGCCAGGACAACAAAGACAAGGGCAGCCGGAGAATATTGAGCAGCAGCAGAGCCGGGCGGAAGCCTCATCAACAACAGAGCAGCGAGCTAATTCTGAAAATGGAAAACAAATAAATGTATTGACCAAGCCAAGTATAGAATGCACATATTTACCTGCGCTACCAATTCAATCGCCTTTGCCACGGCATCAACGGCAAAAGCTGCAAGAGCAGCTCCTCCAGCCATGGCAACAGCAACAACAAAGCCAGCCAATAAGTTTCCGGGGGGGACAACAACGACAAGAGCAGCCGGGGAACACTGAGCAGCAGCAGCAGAGCCGGGCAGAAGCTTCATCAACAACAACGCGGCCAGCTAATTCTGAAAATGGAAAACAAATTTATGTATTGACTGAGCCAAGTATAGAATGCACACAGTTACCTACAAATCCAATTCGGTCGCCCCTGCCACGACGTCAACAACAAAGGCAGCAAGTGATCATCGAGCGAACAACTGAGCAGCAGCAAATTCGGTCTGAAACCAACATGATACAGAAGTGGCCAGGTCAGCACTGGGATGCCGAGCGAGAAACTCTACAGCAATTGCCTGTGACTCAGCTTGAAAAATCTGGAAACAAATGCATAAAACAGGCTTCATTATCGGTGCCTAATAGTAAATGCACTCACTCACCTGAACAGACAATTCGATTTCCACTCCCACGGCAACGAGTTGGTCAACTTTGCATTTTAGACCAGCTGCAAATCCAGCCCTCAGCTAAACGACGGAGGCAACTTGAACCTGCAGAGCCGCCTTCGACTCAGCTAGACCAATTGGCAAAAAAACGTAAAATGAGTGCAAGCGAACATCGACGACCAAGTTGCTCCTTCCTGCCAGGACAACAAAGACAAGGGCAGCCGGAGAATATTGAGCAGCAGCAGAGCCGGGCGGAAGCCTCATCAACAACAGAGCAGCGAGCTAATTCTGAAAATGGAAAACAAATAAATGTATTGACCAAGCCAAGTATAGAATGCACATATTTACCTGCGCTACCAATTCAATCGCCTTTGCCACGGCATCAACGGCAAAAGCTGCAAGAGCAGCTCCTCCAGCCATGGCAACAGCAACAACAAAGCCAGCCAATAAGTTTCCGGGGGGGACAACAACGACAAGAGCAGCCGGGGAACACTGAGCAGCAGCAGCAGAGCCGGGCAGAAGCTTCATCAACAACAACGCGGCCAGCTAATTCTGAAAATGGAAAACAAATTTATGTATTGACTGAGCCAAGTATAGAATGCACACAGTTACCTACAAATCCAATTCGGTCGCCCCTGCCACGACGTCAACAACAAAGGCAGCAAGTGATCATCGAGCGAACAACTGAGCAGCAGCAAATTCGGTCTGAAACCAACATGATACAGAAGTGGCCAGGTCAGCACTGGGATGCCGAGCGAGAAACTCTACAGCAATTGCCTGTGACTCAGCTTGAAAAATCTGGAAACAAATGCATAAAACAGGCTTCATTATCGGTGCCTAATAGTAAATGCACTCACTCACCTGAACAGACAATTCGATTTCCACTCCCACGGCAACGAGTTGGTCAACTTTGCATTTTAGACCAGCTGCAAATCCAGCCCTCAGCTAAACGACGGAGGCAACTTGAACCTGCAGAGCCGCCTTCGACTCAGCTAGACCAATTGGCAAAAAAACGTAAAATGAGTGCAAGCGAACATCGACGACCAAGTTGCTCCTTCCTGCCAGGACAACAAAGACAAGGGCAGCCGGAGAATATTGAGCAGCAGCAGAGCCGGGCGGAAGCCTCATCAACAACAGAGCAGCGAGCTAATTCTGAAAATGGAAAACAAATAAATGTATTGACCAAGCCAAGTATAGAATGCACATATTTACCTGCGCTACCAATTCAATCGCCTTTGCCACGGCATCAACGGCAAAAGCTGCAAGAGCAGCTCCTCCAGCCATGGCAACAGCAACAACAAAGCCAGCCAATAAGTTTCCGGGGGGGACAACAACGACAAGAGCAGCCGGGGAACACTGAGCAGCAGCAGCAGAGCCGGGCAGAAGCTTCATCAACAACAACGCGGCCAGCTAATTCTGAAAATGGAAAACAAATTTATGTATTGACTGAGCCAAGTATAGAATGCACACAGTTACCTACAAATCCAATTCGGTCGCCCCTGCCACGACGTCAACAACAAAGGCAGCAAGTGATCATCGAGCGAACAACTGAGCAGCAGCAAATTCGGTCTGAAACCAACATGATACAGAAGTGGCCAGGTCAGCACTGGGATGCCGAGCGAGAAACTCTACAGCAATTGCCTGTGACTCAGCTTGAAAAATCTGGAAACAAATGCATAAAACAGGCTTCATTATCGGTGCCTAATAGTAAATGCACTCACTCACCTGAACAGACAATTCGATTTCCACTCCCACGGCAACGAGTTGGTCAACTTTGCATTTTAGACCAGCTGCAAATCCAGCCCTCAGCTAAACGACGGAGGCAACTTGAACCTGCAGAGCCGCCTTCGACTCAGCTAGACCAATTGGCAAAAAAACGTAAAATGAGTGCAAGCGAACATCGACGACCAAGTTGCTCCTTCCTGCCAGGACAACAAAGACAAGGGCAGCCGGAGAATATTGAGCAGCAGCAGAGCCGGGCGGAAGCCTCATCAACAACAGAGCAGCGAGCTAATTCTGAAAATGGAAAACAAATAAATGTATTGACCAAGCCAAGTATAGAATGCACATATTTACCTGCGCTACCAATTCAATCGCCTTTGCCACGGCATCAACGGCAAAAGCTGCAAGAGCAGCTCCTCCAGCCATGGCAACAGCAACAACAAAGCCAGCCAATAAGTTTCCGGGGGGGACAACAACGACAAGAGCAGCCGGGGAACACTGAGCAGCAGCAGCAGAGCCGGGCAGAAGCTTCATCAACAACAACGCGGCCAGCTAATTCTGAAAATGGAAAACAAATTTATGTATTGACTGAGCCAAGTATAGAATGCACACAGTTACCTACAAATCCAATTCGGTCGCCCCTGCCACGACGTCAACAACAAAGGCAGCAAGTGATCATCGAGCGAACAACTGAGCAGCAGCAAATTCGGTCTGAAACCAACATGATACAGAAGTGGCCAGGTCAGCACTGGGATGCCGAGCGAGAAACTCTACAGCAATTGCCTGTGACTCAGCTTGAAAAATCTGGAAACAAATGCATAAAACAGGCTTCATTATCGGTGCCTAATAGTAAATGCACTCACTCACCTGAACAGACAATTCGATTTCCACTCCCACGGCAACGAGTTGGTCAACTTTGCATTTTAGACCAGCTGCAAATCCAGCCCTCAGCTAAACGACGGAGGCAACTTGAACCTGCAGAGCCGCCTTCGACTCAGCTAGACCAATTGGCAAAAAAACGTAAAATGAGTGCAAGCGAACATCGACGACCAAGTTGCTCCTTCCTGCCAGGACAACAAAGACAAGGGCAGCCGGAGAATATTGAGCAGCAGCAGAGCCGGGCGGAAGCCTCATCAACAACAGAGCAGCGAGCTAATTCTGAAAATGGAAAACAAATAAATGTATTGACCAAGCCAAGTATAGAATGCACATATTTACCTGCGCTACCAATTCAATCGCCTTTGCCACGGCATCAACGGCAAAAGCTGCAAGAGCAGCTCCTCCAGCCATGGCAACAGCAACAACAAAGCCAGCCAATAAGTTTCCGGGGGGGACAACAACGACAAGAGCAGCCGGGGAACACTGAGCAGCAGCAGCAGAGCCGGGCAGAAGCTTCATCAACAACAACGCGGCCAGCTAATTCTGAAAATGGAAAACAAATTTATGTATTGACTGAGCCAAGTATAGAATGCACACAGTTACCTACAAATCCAATTCGGTCGCCCCTGCCACGACGTCAACAACAAAGGCAGCAAGTGATCATCGAGCGAACAACTGAGCAGCAGCAAATTCGGTCTGAAACCAACATGATACAGAAGTGGCCAGGTCAGCACTGGGATGCCGAGCGAGAAACTCTACAGCAATTGCCTGTGACTCAGCTTGAAAAATCTGGAAACAAATGCATAAAACAGGCTTCATTATCGGTGCCTAATAGTAAATGCACTCACTCACCTGAACAGACAATTCGATTTCCACTCCCACGGCAACGAGTTGGTCAACTTTGCATTTTAGACCAGCTGCAAATCCAGCCCTCAGCTAAACGACGGAGGCAACTTGAACCTGCAGAGCCGCCTTCGACTCAGCTAGACCAATTGGCAAAAAAACGTAAAATGAGTGCAAGCGAACATCGACGACCAAGTTGCTCCTTCCTGCCAGGACAACAAAGACAAGGGCAGCCGGAGAATATTGAGCAGCAGCAGAGCCGGGCGGAAGCCTCATCAACAACAGAGCAGCGAGCTAATTCTGAAAATGGAAAACAAATAAATGTATTGACCAAGCCAAGTATAGAATGCACATATTTACCTGCGCTACCAATTCAATCGCCTTTGCCACGGCATCAACGGCAAAAGCTGCAAGAGCAGCTCCTCCAGCCATGGCAACAGCAACAACAAAGCCAGCCAATAAGTTTCCGGGGGGGACAACAACGACAAGAGCAGCCGGGGAACACTGAGCAGCAGCAGCAGAGCCGGGCAGAAGCTTCATCAACAACAACGCGGCCAGCTAATTCTGAAAATGGAAAACAAATTTATGTATTGACTGAGCCAAGTATAGAATGCACACAGTTACCTACAAATCCAATTCGGTCGCCCCTGCCACGACGTCAACAACAAAGGCAGCAAGTGATCATCGAGCGAACAACTGAGCAGCAGCAAATTCGGTCTGAAACCAACATGATACAGAAGTGGCCAGGTCAGCACTGGGATGCCGAGCGAGAAACTCTACAGCAATTGCCTGTGACTCAGCTTGAAAAATCTGGAAACAAATGCATAAAACAGGCTTCATTATCGGTGCCTAATAGTAAATGCACTCACTCACCTGAACAGACAATTCGATTTCCACTCCCACGGCAACGAGTTGGTCAACTTTGCATTTTAGACCAGCTGCAAATCCAGCCCTCAGCTAAACGACGGAGGCAACTTGAACCTGCAGAGCCGCCTTCGACTCAGCTAGACCAATTGGCAAAAAAACGTAAAATGAGTGCAAGCGAACATCGACGACCAAGTTGCTCCTTCCTGCCAGGACAACAAAGACAAGGGCAGCCGGAGAATATTGAGCAGCAGCAGAGCCGGGCGGAAGCCTCATCAACAACAGAGCAGCGAGCTAATTCTGAAAATGGAAAACAAATAAATGTATTGACCAAGCCAAGTATAGAATGCACATATTTACCTGCGCTACCAATTCAATCGCCTTTGCCACGGCATCAACGGCAAAAGCTGCAAGAGCAGCTCCTCCAGCCATGGCAACAGCAACAACAAAGCCAGCCAATAAGTTTCCGGGGGGACAACAACGACAAGAGCAGCCGGGGAACACTGAGCAGCAGCAGCAGAGCCGGGC
This sequence comes from Drosophila lacicola, assembly GCA_035045355.1. NCBI lineage: Eukaryota > Metazoa > Arthropoda > Insecta > Diptera > Drosophilidae > Drosophila > Drosophila lacicola. The sequence continues at coordinate 40,020 of JAWNPB010000083.1, forward strand.
AGAAGCTTCATCAACAACAACGCGGCCAGCTAATTCTGAAAATGGAAAACAAATTTATGTATTGACTGAGCCAAGTATAGAATGCACACAGTTACCTACAAATCCAATTCGGTCGCCCCTGCCACGACGTCAACAACAAAGGCAGCAAGTGATCATCGAGCGAACAACTGAGCAGCAGCAAATTCGGTCTGAAACCAACATGATACAGAAGTGGCCAGGTCAGCACTGGGATGCCGAGCGAGAAACTCTACAGCAATTGCCTGTGACTCAGCTTGAAAAATCTGGAAACAAATGCATAAAACAGGCTTCATTATCGGTGCCTAATAGTAAATGCACTCACTCACCTGAACAGACAATTCGATTTCCACTCCCACGGCAACGAGTTGGTCAACTTTGCATTTTAGACCAGCTGCAAATCCAGCCCTCAGCTAAACGACGGAGGCAACTTGAACCTGCAGAGCCGCCTTCGACTCAGCTAGACCAATTGGCAAAAAAACGTAAAATGAGTGCAAGCGAACATCGACGACCAAGTTGCTCCTTCCTGCCAGGACAACAAAGACAAGGGCAGCCGGAGAATATTGAGCAGCAGCAGAGCCGGGCGGAAGCCTCATCAACAACAGAGCAGCGAGCTAATTCTGAAAATGGAAAACAAATAAATGTATTGACCAAGCCAAGTATAGAATGCACATATTTACCTGCGCTACCAATTCAATCGCCTTTGCCACGGCATCAACGGCAAAAGCTGCAAGAGCAGCTCCTCCAGCCATGGCAACAGCAACAACAAAGCCAGCCAATAAGTTTCCGGGGGGACAACAACGACAAGAGCAGCCGGGGAACACTGAGCAGCAGCAGCAGAGCCGGGCAGAAGCTTCATCAACAACAACGCGGCCAGCTAATTCTGAAAATGGAAAACAAATTTATGTATTGACTGAGCCAAGTATAGAATGCACACAGTTACCTACAAATCCAATTCGGTCGCCCCTGCCACGACGTCAACAACAAAGGCAGCAAGTGATCATCGAGCGAACAACTGAGCAGCAGCAAATTCGGTCTGAAACCAACATGATACAGAAGTGGCCAGGTCAGCACTGGGATGCCGAGCGAGAAACTCTACAGCAATTGCCTGTGACTCAGCTTGAAAAATCTGGAAACAAATGCATAAAACAGGCTTCATTATCGGTGCCTAATAGTAAATGCACTCACTCACCTGAACAGACAATTCGATTTCCACTCCCACGGCAACGAGTTGGTCAACTTTGCATTTTAGACCAGCTGCAAATCCAGCCCTCAGCTAAACGACGGAGGCAACTTGAACCTGCAGAGCCGCCTTCGACTCAGCTAGACCAATTGGCAAAAAAACGTAAAATGAGTGCAAGCGAACATCGACGACCAAGTTGCTCCTTCCTGCCAGGACAACAAAGACAAGGGCAGCCGGAGAATATTGAGCAGCAGCAGAGCCGGGCGGAAGCCTCATCAACAACAGAGCAGCGAGCTAATTCTGAAAATGGAAAACAAATAAATGTATTGACCAAGCCAAGTATAGAATGCACATATTTACCTGCGCTACCAATTCAATCGCCTTTGCCACGGCATCAACGGCAAAAGCTGCAAGAGCAGCTCCTCCAGCCATGGCAACAGCAACAACAAAGCCAGCCAATAAGTTTCCGGGGGGGACAACAACGACAAGAGCAGCCGGGGAACACTGAGCAGCAGCAGCAGAGCCGGGCAGAAGCTTCATCAACAACAACGCGGCCAGCTAATTCTGAAAATGGAAAACAAATTTATGTATTGACTGAGCCAAGTATAGAATGCACACAGTTACCTACAAATCCAATTCGGTCGCCCCTGCCACGACGTCAACAACAAAGGCAGCAAGTGATCATCGAGCGAACAACTGAGCAGCAGCAAATTCGGTCTGAAACCAACATGATACAGAAGTGGCCAGGTCAGCACTGGGATGCCGAGCGAGAAACTCTACAGCAATTGCCTGTGACTCAGCTTGAAAAATCTGGAAACAAATGCATAAAACAGGCTTCATTATCGGTGCCTAATAGTAAATGCACTCACTCACCTGAACAGACAATTCGATTTCCACTCCCACGGCAACGAGTTGGTCAACTTTGCATTTTAGACCAGCTGCAAATCCAGCCCTCAGCTAAACGACGGAGGCAACTTGAACCTGCAGAGCCGCCTTCGACTCAGCTAGACCAATTGGCAAAAAAACGTAAAATGAGTGCAAGCGAACATCGACGACCAAGTTGCTCCTTCCTGCCAGGACAACAAAGACAAGGGCAGCCGGAGAATATTGAGCAGCAGCAGAGCCGGGCGGAAGCCTCATCAACAACAGAGCAGCGAGCTAATTCTGAAAATGGAAAACAAATAAATGTATTGACCAAGCCAAGTATAGAATGCACATATTTACCTGCGCTACCAATTCAATCGCCTTTGCCACGGCATCAACGGCAAAAGCTGCAAGAGCAGCTCCTCCAGCCATGGCAACAGCAACAACAAAGCCAGCCAATAAGTTTCCGGGGGGACAACAACGACAAGAGCAGCCGGGGAACACTGAGCAGCAGCAGCAGAGCCGGGCAGAAGCTTCATCAACAACAACGCGGCCAGCTAATTCTGAAAATGGAAAACAAATTTATGTATTGACTGAGCCAAGTATAGAATGCACACAGTTACCTACAAATCCAATTCGGTCGCCCCTGCCACGACGTCAACAACAAAGGCAGCAAGTGATCATCGAGCGAACAACTGAGCAGCAGCAAATTCGGTCTGAAACCAACATGATACAGAAGTGGCCAGGTCAGCACTGGGATGCCGAGCGAGAAACTCTACAGCAATTGCCTGTGACTCAGCTTGAAAAATCTGGAAACAAATGCATAAAACAGGCTTCATTATCGGTGCCTAATAGTAAATGCACTCACTCACCTGAACAGACAATTCGATTTCCACTCCCACGGCAACGAGTTGGTCAACTTTGCATTTTAGACCAGCTGCAAATCCAGCCCTCAGCTAAACGACGGAGGCAACTTGAACCTGCAGAGCCGCCTTCGACTCAGCTAGACCAATTGGCAAAAAAACGTAAAATGAGTGCAAGCGAACATCGACGACCAAGTTGCTCCTTCCTGCCAGGACAACAAAGACAAGGGCAGCCGGAGAATATTGAGCAGCAGCAGAGCCGGGCGGAAGCCTCATCAACAACAGAGCAGCGAGCTAATTCTGAAAATGGAAAACAAATAAATGTATTGACCAAGCCAAGTATAGAATGCACATATTTACCTGCGCTACCAATTCAATCGCCTTTGCCACGGCATCAACGGCAAAAGCTGCAAGAGCAGCTCCTCCAGCCATGGCAACAGCAACAACAAAGCCAGCCAATAAGTTTCCGGGGGGGACAACAACGACAAGAGCAGCCGGGGAACACTGAGCAGCAGCAGCAGAGCCGGGCAGAAGCTTCATCAACAACAACGCGGCCAGCTAATTCTGAAAATGGAAAACAAATTTATGTATTGACTGAGCCAAGTATAGAATGCACACAGTTACCTACAAATCCAATTCGGTCGCCCCTGCCACGACGTCAACAACAAAGGCAGCAAGTGATCATCGAGCGAACAACTGAGCAGCAGCAAATTCGGTCTGAAACCAACATGATACAGAAGTGGCCAGGTCAGCACTGGGATGCCGAGCGAGAAACTCTACAGCAATTGCCTGTGACTCAGCTTGAAAAATCTGGAAACAAATGCATAAAACAGGCTTCATTATCGGTGCCTAATAGTAAATGCACTCACTCACCTGAACAGACAATTCGATTTCCACTCCCACGGCAACGAGTTGGTCAACTTTGCATTTTAGACCAGCTGCAAATCCAGCCCTCAGCTAAACGACGGAGGCAACTTGAACCTGCAGAGCCGCCTTCGACTCAGCTAGACCAATTGGCAAAAAAACGTAAAATGAGTGCAAGCGAACATCGACGACCAAGTTGCTCCTTCCTGCCAGGACAACAAAGACAAGGGCAGCCGGAGAATATTGAGCAGCAGCAGAGCCGGGCGGAAGCCTCATCAACAACAGAGCAGCGAGCTAATTCTGAAAATGGAAAACAAATAAATGTATTGACCAAGCCAAGTATAGAATGCACATATTTACCTGCGCTACCAATTCAATCGCCTTTGCCACGGCATCAACGGCAAAAGCTGCAAGAGCAGCTCCTCCAGCCATGGCAACAGCAACAACAAAGCCAGCCAATAAGTTTCCGGGGGGGACAACAACGACAAGAGCAGCCGGGGAACACTGAGCAGCAGCAGCAGAGCCGGGCAGAAGCTTCATCAACAACAACGCGGCCAGCTAATTCTGAAAATGGAAAACAAATTTATGTATTGACTGAGCCAAGTATAGAATGCACACAGTTACCTACAAATCCAATTCGGTCGCCCCTGCCACGACGTCAACAACAAAGGCAGCAAGTGATCATCGAGCGAACAACTGAGCAGCAGCAAATTCGGTCTGAAACCAACATGATACAGAAGTGGCCAGGTCAGCACTGGGATGCCGAGCGAGAAACTCTACAGCAATTGCCTGTGACTCAGCTTGAAAAATCTGGAAACAAATGCATAAAACAGGCTTCATTATCGGTGCCTAATAGTAAATGCACTCACTCACCTGAACAGACAATTCGATTTCCACTCCCACGGCAACGAGTTGGTCAACTTTGCATTTTAGACCAGCTGCAAATCCAGCCCTCAGCTAAACGACGGAGGCAACTTGAACCTGCAGAGCCGCCTTCGACTCAGCTAGACCAATTGGCAAAAAAACGTAAAATGAGTGCAAGCGAACATCGACGACCAAGTTGCTCCTTCCTGCCAGGACAACAAAGACAAGGGCAGCCGGAGAATATTGAGCAGCAGCAGAGCCGGGCGGAAGCCTCATCAACAACAGAGCAGCGAGCTAATTCTGAAAATGGAAAACAAATAAATGTATTGACCAAGCCAAGTATAGAATGCACATATTTACCTGCGCTACCAATTCAATCGCCTTTGCCACGGCATCAACGGCAAAAGCTGCAAGAGCAGCTCCTCCAGCCATGGCAACAGCAACAACAAAGCCAGCCAATAAGTTTCCGGGGGGGACAACAACGACAAGAGCAGCCGGGGAACACTGAGCAGCAGCAGCAGAGCCGGGCAGAAGCTTCATCAACAACAACGCGGCCAGCTAATTCTGAAAATGGAAAACAAATTTATGTATTGACTGAGCCAAGTATAGAATGCACACAGTTACCTACAAATCCAATTCGGTCGCCCCTGCCACGACGTCAACAACAAAGGCAGCAAGTGATCATCGAGCGAACAACTGAGCAGCAGCAAATTCGGTCTGAAACCAACATGATACAGAAGTGGCCAGGTCAGCACTGGGATGCCGAGCGAGAAACTCTACAGCAATTGCCTGTGACTCAGCTTGAAAAATCTGGAAACAAATGCATAAAACAGGCTTCATTATCGGTGCCTAATAGTAAATGCACTCACTCACCTGAACAGACAATTCGATTTCCACTCCCACGGCAACGAGTTGGTCAACTTTGCATTTTAGACCAGCTGCAAATCCAGCCCTCAGCTAAACGACGGAGGCAACTTGAACCTGCAGAGCCGCCTTCGACTCAGCTAGACCAATTGGCAAAAAAACGTAAAATGAGTGCAAGCGAACATCGACGACCAAGTTGCTCCTTCCTGCCAGGACAACAAAGACAAGGGCAGCCGGAGAATATTGAGCAGCAGCAGAGCCGGGCGGAAGCCTCATCAACAACAGAGCAGCGAGCTAATTCTGAAAATGGAAAACAAATAAATGTATTGACCAAGCCAAGTATAGAATGCACATATTTACCTGCGCTACCAATTCAATCGCCTTTGCCACGGCATCAACGGCAAAAGCTGCAAGAGCAGCTCCTCCAGCCATGGCAACAGCAACAACAAAGCCAGCCAATAAGTTTCCGGGGGGGACAACAACGACAAGAGCAGCCGGGGAACACTGAGCAGCAGCAGCAGAGCCGGGCAGAAGCTTCATCAACAACAACGCGGCCAGCTAATTCTGAAAATGGAAAACAAATTTATGTATTGACTGAGCCAAGTATAGAATGCACACAGTTACCTACAAATCCAATTCGGTCGCCCCTGCCACGACGTCAACAACAAAGGCAGCAAGTGATCATCGAGCGAACAACTGAGCAGCAGCAAATTCGGTCTGAAACCAACATGATACAGAAGTGGCCAGGTCAGCACTGGGATGCCGAGCGAGAAACTCTACAGCAATTGCCTGTGACTCAGCTTGAAAAATCTGGAAACAAATGCATAAAACAGGCTTCATTATCGGTGCCTAATAGTAAATGCACTCACTCACCTGAACAGACAATTCGATTTCCACTCCCACGGCAACGAGTTGGTCAACTTTGCATTTTAGACCAGCTGCAAATCCAGCCCTCAGCTAAACGACGGAGGCAACTTGAACCTGCAGAGCCGCCTTCGACTCAGCTAGACCAATTGGCAAAAAAACGTAAAATGAGTGCAAGCGAACATCGACGACCAAGTTGCTCCTTCCTGCCAGGACAACAAAGACAAGGGCAGCCGGAGAATATTGAGCAGCAGCAGAGCCGGGCGGAAGCCTCATCAACAACAGAGCAGCGAGCTAATTCTGAAAATGGAAAACAAATAAATGTATTGACCAAGCCAAGTATAGAATGCACATATTTACCTGCGCTACCAATTCAATCGCCTTTGCCACGGCATCAACGGCAAAAGCTGCAAGAGCAGCTCCTCCAGCCATGGCAACAGCAACAACAAAGCCAGCCAATAAGTTTCCGGGGGGGACAACAACGACAAGAGCAGCCGGGGAACACTGAGCAGCAGCAGCAGAGCCGGGCAGAAGCTTCATCAACAACAACGCGGCCAGCTAATTCTGAAAATGGAAAACAAATTTATGTATTGACTGAGCCAAGTATAGAATGCACACAGTTACCTACAAATCCAATTCGGTCGCCCCTGCCACGACGTCAACAACAAAGGCAGCAAGTGATCATCGAGCGAACAACTGAGCAGCAGCAAATTCGGTCTGAAACCAACATGATACAGAAGTGGCCAGGTCAGCACTGGGATGCCGAGCGAGAAACTCTACAGCAATTGCCTGTGACTCAGCTTGAAAAATCTGGAAACAAATGCATAAAACAGGCTTCATTATCGGTGCCTAATAGTAAATGCACTCACTCACCTGAACAGACAATTCGATTTCCACTCCCACGGCAACGAGTTGGTCAACTTTGCATTTTAGACCAGCTGCAAATCCAGCCCTCAGCTAAACGACGGAGGCAACTTGAACCTGCAGAGCCGCCTTCGACTCAGCTAGACCAATTGGCAAAAAAACGTAAAATGAGTGCAAGCGAACATCGACGACCAAGTTGCTCCTTCCTGCCAGGACAACAAAGACAAGGGCAGCCGGAGAATATTGAGCAGCAGCAGAGCCGGGCGGAAGCCTCATCAACAACAGAGCAGCGAGCTAATTCTGAAAATGGAAAACAAATAAATGTATTGACCAAGCCAAGTATAGAATGCACATATTTACCTGCGCTACCAATTCAATCGCCTTTGCCACGGCATCAACGGCAAAAGCTGCAAGAGCAGCTCCTCCAGCCATGGCAACAGCAACAACAAAGCCAGCCAATAAGTTTCCGGGGGGGACAACAACGACAAGAGCAGCCGGGGAACACTGAGCAGCAGCAGCAGAGCCGGGCAGAAGCTTCATCAACAACAACGCGGCCAGCTAATTCTGAAAATGGAAAACAAATTTATGTATTGACTGAGCCAAGTATAGAATGCACACAGTTACCTACAAATCCAATTCGGTCGCCCCTGCCACGACGTCAACAACAAAGGCAGCAAGTGATCATCGAGCGAACAACTGAGCAGCAGCAAATTCGGTCTGAAACCAACATGATACAGAAGTGGCCAGGTCAGCACTGGGATGCCGAGCGAGAAACTCTACAGCAATTGCCTGTGACTCAGCTTGAAAAATCTGGAAACAAATGCATAAAACAGGCTTCATTATCGGTGCCTAATAGTAAATGCACTCACTCACCTGAACAGACAATTCGATTTCCACTCCCACGGCAACGAGTTGGTCAACTTTGCATTTTAGACCAGCTGCAAATCCAGCCCTCAGCTAAACGACGGAGGCAACTTGAACCTGCAGAGCCGCCTTCGACTCAGCTAGACCAATTGGCAAAAAAACGTAAAATGAGTGCAAGCGAACATCGACGACCAAGTTGCTCCTTCCTGCCAGGACAACAAAGACAAGGGCAGCCGGAGAATATTGAGCAGCAGCAGAGCCGGGCGGAAGCCTCATCAACAACAGAGCAGCGAGCTAATTCTGAAAATGGAAAACAAATAAATGTATTGACCAAGCCAAGTATAGAATGCACATATTTACCTGCGCTACCAATTCAATCGCCTTTGCCACGGCATCAACGGCAAAAGCTGCAAGAGCAGCTCCTCCAGCCATGGCAACAGCAACAACAAAGCCAGCCAATAAGTTTCCGGGGGGGACAACAACGACAAGAGCAGCCGGGGAACACTGAGCAGCAGCAGCAGAGCCGGGCAGAAGCTTCATCAACAACAACGCGGCCAGCTAATTCTGAAAATGGAAAACAAATTTATGTATTGACTGAGCCAAGTATAGAATGCACACAGTTACCTACAAATCCAATTCGGTCGCCCCTGCCACGACGTCAACAACAAAGGCAGCAAGTGATCATCGAGCGAACAACTGAGCAGCAGCAAATTCGGTCTGAAACCAACATGATACAGAAGTGGCCAGGTCAGCACTGGGATGCCGAGCGAGAAACTCTACAGCAATTGCCTGTGACTCAGCTTGAAAAATCTGGAAACAAATGCATAAAACAGGCTTCATTATCGGTGCCTAATAGTAAATGCACTCACTCACCTGAACAGACAATTCGATTTCCACTCCCACGGCAACGAGTTGGTCAACTTTGCATTTTAGACCAGCTGCAAATCCAGCCCTCAGCTAAACGACGGAGGCAACTTGAACCTGCAGAGCCGCCTTCGACTCAGCTAGACCAATTGGCAAAAAAACGTAAAATGAGTGCAAGCGAACATCGACGACCAAGTTGCTCCTTCCTGCCAGGACAACAAAGACAAGGGCAGCCGGAGAATATTGAGCAGCAGCAGAGCCGGGCGGAAGCCTCATCAACAACAGAGCAGCGAGCTAATTCTGAAAATGGAAAACAAATAAATGTATTGACCAAGCCAAGTATAGAATGCACATATTTACCTGCGCTACCAATTCAATCGCCTTTGCCACGGCATCAACGGCAAAAGCTGCAAGAGCAGCTCCTCCAGCCATGGCAACAGCAACAACAAAGCCAGCCAATAAGTTTCCGGGGGGGACAACAACGACAAGAGCAGCCGGGGAACACTGAGCAGCAGCAGCAGAGCCGGGCAGAAGCTTCATCAACAACAACGCGGCCAGCTAATTCTGAAAATGGAAAACAAATTTATGTATTGACTGAGCCAAGTATAGAATGCACACAGTTACCTACAAATCCAATTCGGTCGCCCCTGCCACGACGTCAACAACAAAGGCAGCAAGTGATCATCGAGCGAACAACTGAGCAGCAGCAAATTCGGTCTGAAACCAACATGATACAGAAGTGGCCAGGTCAGCACTGGGATGCCGAGCGAGAAACTCTACAGCAATTGCCTGTGACTCAGCTTGAAAAATCTGGAAACAAATGCATAAAACAGGCTTCATTATCGGTGCCTAATAGTAAATGCACTCACTCACCTGAACAGACAATTCGATTTCCACTCCCACGGCAACGAGTTGGTCAACTTTGCATTTTAGACCAGCTGCAAATCCAGCCCTCAGCTAAACGACGGAGGCAACTTGAACCTGCAGAGCCGCCTTCGACTCAGCTAGACCAATTGGCAAAAAAACGTAAAATGAGTGCAAGCGAACATCGACGACCAAGTTGCTCCTTCCTGCCAGGACAACAAAGACAAGGGCAGCCGGAGAATATTGAGCAGCAGCAGAGCCGGGCGGAAGCCTCATCAACAACAGAGCAGCGAGCTAATTCTGAAAATGGAAAACAAATAAATGTATTGACCAAGCCAAGTATAGAATGCACATATTTACCTGCGCTACCAATTCAATCGCCTTTGCCACGGCATCAACGGCAAAAGCTGCAAGAGCAGCTCCTCCAGCCATGGCAACAGCAACAACAAAGCCAGCCAATAAGTTTCCGGGGGGGACAACAACGACAAGAGCAGCCGGGGAACACTGAGCAGCAGCAGCAGAGCCGGGCAGAAGCTTCATCAACAACAACGCGGCCAGCTAATTCTGAAAATGGAAAACAAATTTATGTATTGACTGAGCCAAGTATAGAATGCACACAGTTACCTACAAATCCAATTCGGTCGCCCCTGCCACGACGTCAACAACAAAGGCAGCAAGTGATCATCGAGCGAACAACTGAGCAGCAGCAAATTCGGTCTGAAACCAACATGATACAGAAGTGGCCAGGTCAGCACTGGGATGCCGAGCGAGAAACTCTACAGCAATTGCCTGTGACTCAGCTTGAAAAATCTGGAAACAAATGCATAAAACAGGCTTCATTATCGGTGCCTAATAGTAAATGCACTCACTCACCTGAACAGACAATTCGATTTCCACTCCCACGGCAACGAGTTGGTCAACTTTGCATTTTAGACCAGCTGCAAATCCAGCCCTCAGCTAAACGACGGAGGCAACTTGAACCTGCAGAGCCGCCTTCGACTCAGCTAGACCAATTGGCAAAAAAACGTAAAATGAGTGCAAGCGAACATCGACGACCAAGTTGCTCCTTCCTGCCAGGACAACAAAGACAAGGGCAGCCGGAGAATATTGAGCAGCAGCAGAGCCGGGCGGAAGCCTCATCAACAACAGAGCAGCGAGCTAATTCTGAAAATGGAAAACAAATAAATGTATTGACCAAGCCAAGTATAGAATGCACATATTTACCTGCGCTACCAATTCAATCGCCTTTGCCACGGCATCAACGGCAAAAGCTGCAAGAGCAGCTCCTCCAGCCATGGCAACAGCAACAACAAAGCCAGCCAATAAGTTTCCGGGGGGGACAACAACGACAAGAGCAGCCGGGGAACACTGAGCAGCAGCAGCAGAGCCGGGCAGAAGCTTCATCAACAACAACGCGGCCAGCTAATTCTGAAAATGGAAAACAAATTTATGTATTGACTGAGCCAAGTATAGAATGCACACAGTTACCTACAAATCCAATTCGGTCGCCCCTGCCACGACGTCAACAACAAAGGCAGCAAGTGATCATCGAGCGAACAACTGAGCAGCAGCAAATTCGGTCTGAAACCAACATGATACAGAAGTGGCCAGGTCAGCACTGGGATGCCGAGCGAGAAACTCTACAGCAATTGCCTGTGACTCAGCTTGAAAAATCTGGAAACAAATGCATAAAACAGGCTTCATTATCGGTGCCTAATAGTAAATGCACTCACTCACCTGAACAGACAATTCGATTTCCACTCCCACGGCAACGAGTTGGTCAACTTTGCATTTTAGACCAGCTGCAAATCCAGCCCTCAGCTAAACGACGGAGGCAACTTGAACCTGCAGAGCCGCCTTCGACTCAGCTAGACCAATTGGCAAAAAAACGTAAAATGAGTGCAAGCGAACATCGACGACCAAGTTGCTCCTTCCTGCCAGGACAACAAAGACAAGGGCAGCCGGAGAATATTGAGCAGCAGCAGAGCCGGGCGGAAGCCTCATCAACAACAGAGCAGCGAGCTAATTCTGAAAATGGAAAACAAATAAATGTATTGACCAAGCCAAGTATAGAATGCACATATTTACCTGCGCTACCAATTCAATCGCCTTTGCCACGGCATCAACGGCAAAAGCTGCAAGAGCAGCTCCTCCAGCCATGGCAACAGCAACAACAAAGCCAGCCAATAAGTTTCCGGGGGGGACAACAACGACAAGAGCAGCCGGGGAACACTGAGCAGCAGCAGCAGAGCCGGGCAGAAGCTTCATCAACAACAACGCGGCCAGCTAATTCTGAAAATGGAAAACAAATTTATGTATTGACTGAGCCAAGTATAGAATGCACACAGTTACCTACAAATCCAATTCGGTCGCCCCTGCCACGACGTCAACAACAAAGGCAGCAAGTGATCATCGAGCGAACAACTGAGCAGCAGCAAATTCGGTCTGAAACCAACATGATACAGAAGTGGCCAGGTCAGCACTGGGATGCCGAGCGAGAAACTCTACAGCAATTGCCTGTGACTCAGCTTGAAAAATCTGGAAACAAATGCATAAAACAGGCTTCATTATCGGTGCCTAATAGTAAATGCACTCACTCACCTGAACAGACAATTCGATTTCCACTCCCACGGCAACGAGTTGGTCAACTTTGCATTTTAGACCAGCTGCAAATCCAGCCCTCAGCTAAACGACGGAGGCAACTTGAACCTGCAGAGCCGCCTTCGACTCAGCTAGACCAATTGGCAAAAAAACGTAAAATGAGTGCAAGCGAACATCGACGACCAAGTTGCTCCTTCCTGCCAGGACAACAAAGACAAGGGCAGCCGGAGAATATTGAGCAGCAGCAGAGCCGGGCGGAAGCCTCATCAACAACAGAGCAGCGAGCTAATTCTGAAAATGGAAAACAAATAAATGTATTGACCAAGCCAAGTATAGAATGCACATATTTACCTGCGCTACCAATTCAATCGCCTTTGCCACGGCATCAACGGCAAAAGCTGCAAGAGCAGCTCCTCCAGCCATGGCAACAGCAACAACAAAGCCAGCCAATAAGTTTCCGGGGGGGACAACAACGACAAGAGCAGCCGGGGAACACTGAGCAGCAGCAGCAGAGCCGGGCAGAAGCTTCATCAACAACAACGCGGCCAGCTAATTCTGAAAATGGAAAACAAATTTATGTATTGACTGAGCCAAGTATAGAATGCACACAGTTACCTACAAATCCAATTCGGTCGCCCCTGCCACGACGTCAACAACAAAGGCAGCAAGTGATCATCGAGCGAACAACTGAGCAGCAGCAAATTCGGTCTGAAACCAACATGATACAGAAGTGGCCAGGTCAGCACTGGGATGCCGAGCGAGAAACTCTACAGCAATTGCCTGTGACTCAGCTTGAAAAATCTGGAAACAAATGCATAAAACAGGCTTCATTATCGGTGCCTAATAGTAAATGCACTCACTCACCTGAACAGACAATTCGATTTCCACTCCCACGGCAACGAGTTGGTCAACTTTGCATTTTAGACCAGCTGCAAATCCAGCCCTCAGCTAAACGACGGAGGCAACTTGAACCTGCAGAGCCGCCTTCGACTCAGCTAGACCAATTGGCAAAAAAACGTAAAATGAGTGCAAGCGAACATCGACGACCAAGTTGCTCCTTCCTGCCAGGACAACAAAGACAAGGGCAGCCGGAGAATATTGAGCAGCAGCAGAGCCGGGCGGAAGCCTCATCAACAACAGAGCAGCGAGCTAATTCTGAAAATGGAAAACAAATAAATGTATTGACCAAGCCAAGTATAGAATGCACATATTTACCTGCGCTACCAATTCAATCGCCTTTGCCACGGCATCAACGGCAAAAGCTGCAAGAGCAGCTCCTCCAGCCATGGCAACAGCAACAACAAAGCCAGCCAATAAGTTTCCGGGGGGGACAACAACGACAAGAGCAGCCGGGGAACACTGAGCAGCAGCAGCAGAGCCGGGCAGAAGCTTCATCAACAACAACGCGGCCAGCTAATTCTGAAAATGGAAAACAAATTTATGTATTGACTGAGCCAAGTATAGAATGCACACAGTTACCTACAAATCCAATTCGGTCGCCCCTGCCACGACGTCAACAACAAAGGCAGCAAGTGATCATCGAGCGAACAACTGAGCAGCAGCAAATTCGGTCTGAAACCAACATGATACAGAAGTGGCCAGGTCAGCACTGGGATGCCGAGCGAGAAACTCTACAGCAATTGCCTGTGACTCAGCTTGAAAAATCTGGAAACAAATGCATAAAACAGGCTTCATTATCGGTGCCTAATAGTAAATGCACTCACTCACCTGAACAGACAATTCGATTTCCACTCCCACGGCAACGAGTTGGTCAACTTTGCATTTTAGACCAGCTGCAAATCCAGCCCTCAGCTAAACGACGGAGGCAACTTGAACCTGCAGAGCCGCCTTCGACTCAGCTAGACCAATTGGCAAAAAAACGTAAAATGAGTGCAAGCGAACATCGACGACCAAGTTGCTCCTTCCTGCCAGGACAACAAAGACAAGGGCAGCCGGAGAATATTGAGCAGCAGCAGAGCCGGGCGGAAGCCTCATCAACAACAGAGCAGCGAGCTAATTCTGAAAATGGAAAACAAATAAATGTATTGACCAAGCCAAGTATAGAATGCACATATTTACCTGCGCTACCAATTCAATCGCCTTTGCCACGGCATCAACGGCAAAAGCTGCAAGAGCAGCTCCTCCAGCCATGGCAACAGCAACAACAAAGCCAGCCAATAAGTTTCCGGGGGGGACAACAACGACAAGAGCAGCCGGGGAACACTGAGCAGCAGCAGCAGAGCCGGGCAGAAGCTTCATCAACAACAACGCGGCCAGCTAATTCTGAAAATGGAAAACAAATTTATGTATTGACTGAGCCAAGTATAGAATGCACACAGTTACCTACAAATCCAATTCGGTCGCCCCTGCCACGACGTCAACAACAAAGGCAGCAAGTGATCATCGAGCGAACAACTGAGCAGCAGCAAATTCGGTCTGAAACCAACATGATACAGAAGTGGCCAGGTCAGCACTGGGATGCCGAGCGAGAAACTCTACAGCAATTGCCTGTGACTCAGCTTGAAAAATCTGGAAACAAATGCATAAAACAGGCTTCATTATCGGTGCCTAATAGTAAATGCACTCACTCACCTGAACAGACAATTCGATTTCCACTCCCACGGCAACGAGTTGGTCAACTTTGCATTTTAGACCAGCTGCAAATCCAGCCCTCAGCTAAACGACGGAGGCAACTTGAACCTGCAGAGCCGCCTTCGACTCAGCTAGACCAATTGGCAAAAAAACGTAAAATGAGTGCAAGCGAACATCGACGACCAAGTTGCTCCTTCCTGCCAGGACAACAAAGACAAGGGCAGCCGGAGAATATTGAGCAGCAGCAGAGCCGGGCGGAAGCCTCATCAACAACAGAGCAGCGAGCTAATTCTGAAAATGGAAAACAAATAAATGTATTGACCAAGCCAAGTATAGAATGCACATATTTACCTGCGCTACCAATTCAATCGCCTTTGCCACGGCATCAACGGCAAAAGCTGCAAGAGCAGCTCCTCCAGCCATGGCAACAGCAACAACAAAGCCAGCCAATAAGTTTCCGGGGGGGACAACAACGACAAGAGCAGCCGGGGAACACTGAGCAGCAGCAGCAGAGCCGGGCAGAAGCTTCATCAACAACAACGCGGCCAGCTAATTCTGAAAATGGAAAACAAATTTATGTATTGACTGAGCCAAGTATAGAATGCACACAGTTACCTACAAATCCAATTCGGTCGCCCCTGCCACGACGTCAACAACAAAGGCAGCAAGTGATCATCGAGCGAACAACTGAGCAGCAGCAAATTCGGTCTGAAACCAACATGATACAGAAGTGGCCAGGTCAGCACTGGGATGCCGAGCGAGAAACTCTACAGCAATTGCCTGTGACTCAGCTTGAAAAATCTGGAAACAAATGCATAAAACAGGCTTCATTATCGGTGCCTAATAGTAAATGCACTCACTCACCTGAACAGACAATTCGATTTCCACTCCCACGGCAACGAGTTGGTCAACTTTGCATTTTAGACCAGCTGCAAATCCAGCCCTCAGCTAAACGACGGAGGCAACTTGAACCTGCAGAGCCGCCTTCGACTCAGCTAGACCAATTGGCAAAAAAACGTAAAATGAGTGCAAGCGAACATCGACGACCAAGTTGCTCCTTCCTGCCAGGACAACAAAGACAAGGGCAGCCGGAGAATATTGAGCAGCAGCAGAGCCGGGCGGAAGCCTCATCAACAACAGAGCAGCGAGCTAATTCTGAAAATGGAAAACAAATAAATGTATTGACCAAGCCAAGTATAGAATGCACATATTTACCTGCGCTACCAATTCAATCGCCTTTGCCACGGCATCAACGGCAAAAGCTGCAAGAGCAGCTCCTCCAGCCATGGCAACAGCAACAACAAAGCCAGCCAATAAGTTTCCGGGGGGGACAACAACGACAAGAGCAGCCGGGGAACACTGAGCAGCAGCAGCAGAGCCGGGCAGAAGCTTCATCAACAACAACGCGGCCAGCTAATTCTGAAAATGGAAAACAAATTTATGTATTGACTGAGCCAAGTATAGAATGCACACAGTTACCTACAAATCCAATTCGGTCGCCCCTGCCACGACGTCAACAACAAAGGCAGCAAGTGATCATCGAGCGAACAACTGAGCAGCAGCAAATTCGGTCTGAAACCAACATGATACAGAAGTGGCCAGGTCAGCACTGGGATGCCGAGCGAGAAACTCTACAGCAATTGCCTGTGACTCAGCTTGAAAAATCTGGAAACAAATGCATAAAACAGGCTTCATTATCGGTGCCTAATAGTAAATGCACTCACTCACCTGAACAGACAATTCGATTTCCACTCCCACGGCAACGAGTTGGTCAACTTTGCATTTTAGACCAGCTGCAAATCCAGCCCTCAGCTAAACGACGGAGGCAACTTGAACCTGCAGAGCCGCCTTCGACTCAGCTAGACCAATTGGCAAAAAAACGTAAAATGAGTGCAAGCGAACATCGACGACCAAGTTGCTCCTTCCTGCCAGGACAACAAAGACAAGGGCAGCCGGAGAATATTGAGCAGCAGCAGAGCCGGGCGGAAGCCTCATCAACAACAGAGCAGCGAGCTAATTCTGAAAATGGAAAACAAATAAATGTATTGACCAAGCCAAGTATAGAATGCACATATTTACCTGCGCTACCAATTCAATCGCCTTTGCCACGGCATCAACGGCAAAAGCTGCAAGAGCAGCTCCTCCAGCCATGGCAACAGCAACAACAAAGCCAGCCAATAAGTTTCCGGGGGGGACAACAACGACAAGAGCAGCCGGGGAACACTGAGCAGCAGCAGCAGAGCCGGGCAGAAGCTTCATCAACAACAACGCGGCCAGCTAATTCTGAAAATGGAAAACAAATTTATGTATTGACTGAGCCAAGTATAGAATGCACACAGTTACCTACAAATCCAATTCGGTCGCCCCTGCCACGACGTCAACAACAAAGGCAGCAAGTGATCATCGAGCGAACAACTGAGCAGCAGCAAATTCGGTCTGAAACCAACATGATACAGAAGTGGCCAGGTCAGCACTGGGATGCCGAGCGAGAAACTCTACAGCAATTGCCTGTGACTCAGCTTGAAAAATCTGGAAACAAATGCATAAAACAGGCTTCATTATCGGTGCCTAATAGTAAATGCACTCACTCACCTGAACAGACAATTCGATTTCCACTCCCACGGCAACGAGTTGGTCAACTTTGCATTTTAGACCAGCTGCAAATCCAGCCCTCAGCTAAACGACGGAGGCAACTTGAACCTGCAGAGCCGCCTTCGACTCAGCTAGACCAATTGGCAAAAAAACGTAAAATGAGTGCAAGCGAACATCGACGACCAAGTTGCTCCTTCCTGCCAGGACAACAAAGACAAGGGCAGCCGGAGAATATTGAGCAGCAGCAGAGCCGGGCGGAAGCCTCATCAACAACAGAGCAGCGAGCTAATTCTGAAAATGGAAAACAAATAAATGTATTGACCAAGCCAAGTATAGAATGCACATATTTACCTGCGCTACCAATTCAATCGCCTTTGCCACGGCATCAACGGCAAAAGCTGCAAGAGCAGCTCCTCCAGCCATGGCAACAGCAACAACAAAGCCAGCCAATAAGTTTCCGGGGGGGACAACAACGACAAGAGCAGCCGGGGAACACTGAGCAGCAGCAGCAGAGCCGGGCAGAAGCTTCATCAACAACAACGCGGCCAGCTAATTCTGAAAATGGAAAACAAATTTATGTATTGACTGAGCCAAGTATAGAATGCACACAGTTACCTACAAATCCAATTCGGTCGCCCCTGCCACGACGTCAACAACAAAGGCAGCAAGTGATCATCGAGCGAACAACTGAGCAGCAGCAAATTCGGTCTGAAACCAACATGATACAGAAGTGGCCAGGTCAGCACTGGGATGCCGAGCGAGAAACTCTACAGCAATTGCCTGTGACTCAGCTTGAAAAATCTGGAAACAAATGCATAAAACAGGCTTCATTATCGGTGCCTAATAGTAAATGCACTCACTCACCTGAACAGACAATTCGATTTCCACTCCCACGGCAACGAGTTGGTCAACTTTGCATTTTAGACCAGCTGCAAATCCAGCCCTCAGCTAAACGACGGAGGCAACTTGAACCTGCAGAGCCGCCTTCGACTCAGCTAGACCAATTGGCAAAAAAACGTAAAATGAGTGCAAGCGAACATCGACGACCAAGTTGCTCCTTCCTGCCAGGACAACAAAGACAAGGGCAGCCGGAGAATATTGAGCAGCAGCAGAGCCGGGCGGAAGCCTCATCAACAACAGAGCAGCGAGCTAATTCTGAAAATGGAAAACAAATAAATGTATTGACCAAGCCAAGTATAGAATGCACATATTTACCTGCGCTACCAATTCAATCGCCTTTGCCACGGCATCAACGGCAAAAGCTGCAAGAGCAGCTCCTCCAGCCATGGCAACAGCAACAACAAAGCCAGCCAATAAGTTTCCGGGGGGGACAACAACGACAAGAGCAGCCGGGGAACACTGAGCAGCAGCAGCAGAGCCGGGCAGAAGCTTCATCAACAACAACGCGGCCAGCTAATTCTGAAAATGGAAAACAAATTTATGTATTGACTGAGCCAAGTATAGAATGCACACAGTTACCTACAAATCCAATTCGGTCGCCCCTGCCACGACGTCAACAACAAAGGCAGCAAGTGATCATCGAGCGAACAACTGAGCAGCAGCAAATTCGGTCTGAAACCAACATGATACAGAAGTGGCCAGGTCAGCACTGGGATGCCGAGCGAGAAACTCTACAGCAATTGCCTGTGACTCAGCTTGAAAAATCTGGAAACAAATGCATAAAACAGGCTTCATTATCGGTGCCTAATAGTAAATGCACTCACTCACCTGAACAGACAATTCGATTTCCACTCCCACGGCAACGAGTTGGTCAACTTTGCATTTTAGACCAGCTGCAAATCCAGCCCTCAGCTAAACGACGGAGGCAACTTGAACCTGCAGAGCCGCCTTCGACTCAGCTAGACCAATTGGCAAAAAAACGTAAAATGAGTGCAAGCGAACATCGACGACCAAGTTGCTCCTTCCTGCCAGGACAACAAAGACAAGGGCAGCCGGAGAATATTGAGCAGCAGCAGAGCCGGGCGGAAGCCTCATCAACAACAGAGCAGCGAGCTAATTCTGAAAATGGAAAACAAATAAATGTATTGACCAAGCCAAGTATAGAATGCACATATTTACCTGCGCTACCAATTCAATCGCCTTTGCCACGGCATCAACGGCAAAAGCTGCAAGAGCAGCTCCTCCAGCCATGGCAACAGCAACAACAAAGCCAGCCAATAAGTTTCCGGGGGGGACAACAACGACAAGAGCAGCCGGGGAACACTGAGCAGCAGCAGCAGAGCCGGGCAGAAGCTTCATCAACAACAACGCGGCCAGCTAATTCTGAAAATGGAAAACAAATTTATGTATTGACTGAGCCAAGTATAGAATGCACACAGTTACCTACAAATCCAATTCGGTCGCCCCTGCCACGACGTCAACAACAAAGGCAGCAAGTGATCATCGAGCGAACAACTGAGCAGCAGCAAATTCGGTCTGAAACCAACATGATACAGAAGTGGCCAGGTCAGCACTGGGATGCCGAGCGAGAAACTCTACAGCAATTGCCTGTGACTCAGCTTGAAAAATCTGGAAACAAATGCATAAAACAGGCTTCATTATCGGTGCCTAATAGTAAATGCACTCACTCACCTGAACAGACAATTCGATTTCCACTCCCACGGCAACGAGTTGGTCAACTTTGCATTTTAGACCAGCTGCAAATCCAGCCCTCAGCTAAACGACGGAGGCAACTTGAACCTGCAGAGCCGCCTTCGACTCAGCTAGACCAATTGGCAAAAAAACGTAAAATGAGTGCAAGCGAACATCGACGACCAAGTTGCTCCTTCCTGCCAGGACAACAAAGACAAGGGCAGCCGGAGAATATTGAGCAGCAGCAGAGCCGGGCGGAAGCCTCATCAACAACAGAGCAGCGAGCTAATTCTGAAAATGGAAAACAAATAAATGTATTGACCAAGCCAAGTATAGAATGCACATATTTACCTGCGCTACCAATTCAATCGCCTTTGCCACGGCATCAACGGCAAAAGCTGCAAGAGCAGCTCCTCCAGCCATGGCAACAGCAACAACAAAGCCAGCCAATAAGTTTCCGGGGGGGACAACAACGACAAGAGCAGCCGGGGAACACTGAGCAGCAGCAGCAGAGCCGGGCAGAAGCTTCATCAACAACAACGCGGCCAGCTAATTCTGAAAATGGAAAACAAATTTATGTATTGACTGAGCCAAGTATAGAATGCACACAGTTACCTACAAATCCAATTCGGTCGCCCCTGCCACGACGTCAACAACAAAGGCAGCAAGTGATCATCGAGCGAACAACTGAGCAGCAGCAAATTCGGTCTGAAACCAACATGATACAGAAGTGGCCAGGTCAGCACTGGGATGCCGAGCGAGAAACTCTACAGCAATTGCCTGTGACTCAGCTTGAAAAATCTGGAAACAAATGCATAAAACAGGCTTCATTATCGGTGCCTAATAGTAAATGCACTCACTCACCTGAACAGACAATTCGATTTCCACTCCCACGGCAACGAGTTGGTCAACTTTGCATTTTAGACCAGCTGCAAATCCAGCCCTCAGCTAAACGACGGAGGCAACTTGAACCTGCAGAGCCGCCTTCGACTCAGCTAGACCAATTGGCAAAAAAACGTAAAATGAGTGCAAGCGAACATCGACGACCAAGTTGCTCCTTCCTGCCAGGACAACAAAGACAAGGGCAGCCGGAGAATATTGAGCAGCAGCAGAGCCGGGCGGAAGCCTCATCAACAACAGAGCAGCGAGCTAATTCTGAAAATGGAAAACAAATAAATGTATTGACCAAGCCAAGTATAGAATGCACATATTTACCTGCGCTACCAATTCAATCGCCTTTGCCACGGCATCAACGGCAAAAGCTGCAAGAGCAGCTCCTCCAGCCATGGCAACAGCAACAACAAAGCCAGCCAATAAGTTTCCGGGGGGGACAACAACGACAAGAGCAGCCGGGGAACACTGAGCAGCAGCAGCAGAGCCGGGCAGAAGCTTCATCAACAACAACGCGGCCAGCTAATTCTGAAAATGGAAAACAAATTTATGTATTGACTGAGCCAAGTATAGAATGCACACAGTTACCTACAAATCCAATTCGGTCGCCCCTGCCACGACGTCAACAACAAAGGCAGCAAGTGATCATCGAGCGAACAACTGAGCAGCAGCAAATTCGGTCTGAAACCAACATGATACAGAAGTGGCCAGGTCAGCACTGGGATGCCGAGCGAGAAACTCTACAGCAATTGCCTGTGACTCAGCTTGAAAAATCTGGAAACAAATGCATAAAACAGGCTTCATTATCGGTGCCTAATAGTAAATGCACTCACTCACCTGAACAGACAATTCGATTTCCACTCCCACGGCAACGAGTTGGTCAACTTTGCATTTTAGACCAGCTGCAAATCCAGCCCTCAGCTAAACGACGGAGGCAACTTGAACCTGCAGAGCCGCCTTCGACTCAGCTAGACCAATTGGCAAAAAAACGTAAAATGAGTGCAAGCGAACATCGACGACCAAGTTGCTCCTTCCTGCCAGGACAACAAAGACAAGGGCAGCCGGAGAATATTGAGCAGCAGCAGAGCCGGGCGGAAGCCTCATCAACAACAGAGCAGCGAGCTAATTCTGAAAATGGAAAACAAATAAATGTATTGACCAAGCCAAGTATAGAATGCACATATTTACCTGCGCTACCAATTCAATCGCCTTTGCCACGGCATCAACGGCAAAAGCTGCAAGAGCAGCTCCTCCAGCCATGGCAACAGCAACAACAAAGCCAGCCAATAAGTTTCCGGGGGGGACAACAACGACAAGAGCAGCCGGGGAACACTGAGCAGCAGCAGCAGAGCCGGGCAGAAGCTTCATCAACAACAACGCGGCCAGCTAATTCTGAAAATGGAAAACAAATTTATGTATTGACTGAGCCAAGTATAGAATGCACACAGTTACCTACAAATCCAATTCGGTCGCCCCTGCCACGACGTCAACAACAAAGGCAGCAAGTGATCATCGAGCGAACAACTGAGCAGCAGCAAATTCGGTCTGAAACCAACATGATACAGAAGTGGCCAGGTCAGCACTGGGATGCCGAGCGAGAAACTCTACAGCAATTGCCTGTGACTCAGCTTGAAAAATCTGGAAACAAATGCATAAAACAGGCTTCATTATCGGTGCCTAATAGTAAATGCACTCACTCACCTGAACAGACAATTCGATTTCCACTCCCACGGCAACGAGTTGGTCAACTTTGCATTTTAGACCAGCTGCAAATCCAGCCCTCAGCTAAACGACGGAGGCAACTTGAACCTGCAGAGCCGCCTTCGACTCAGCTAGACCAATTGGCAAAAAAACGTAAAATGAGTGCAAGCGAACATCGACGACCAAGTTGCTCCTTCCTGCCAGGACAACAAAGACAAGGGCAGCCGGAGAATATTGAGCAGCAGCAGAGCCGGGCGGAAGCCTCATCAACAACAGAGCAGCGAGCTAATTCTGAAAATGGAAAACAAATAAATGTATTGACCAAGCCAAGTATAGAATGCACATATTTACCTGCGCTACCAATTCAATCGCCTTTGCCACGGCATCAACGGCAAAAGCTGCAAGAGCAGCTCCTCCAGCCATGGCAACAGCAACAACAAAGCCAGCCAATAAGTTTCCGGGGGGGACAACAACGACAAGAGCAGCCGGGGAACACTGAGCAGCAGCAGCAGAGCCGGGCAGAAGCTTCATCAACAACAACGCGGCCAGCTAATTCTGAAAATGGAAAACAAATTTATGTATTGACTGAGCCAAGTATAGAATGCACACAGTTACCTACAAATCCAATTCGGTCGCCCCTGCCACGACGTCAACAACAAAGGCAGCAAGTGATCATCGAGCGAACAACTGAGCAGCAGCAAATTCGGTCTGAAACCAACATGATACAGAAGTGGCCAGGTCAGCACTGGGATGCCGAGCGAGAAACTCTACAGCAATTGCCTGTGACTCAGCTTGAAAAATCTGGAAACAAATGCATAAAACAGGCTTCATTATCGGTGCCTAATAGTAAATGCACTCACTCACCTGAACAGACAATTCGATTTCCACTCCCACGGCAACGAGTTGGTCAACTTTGCATTTTAGACCAGCTGCAAATCCAGCCCTCAGCTAAACGACGGAGGCAACTTGAACCTGCAGAGCCGCCTTCGACTCAGCTAGACCAATTGGCAAAAAAACGTAAAATGAGTGCAAGCGAACATCGACGACCAAGTTGCTCCTTCCTGCCAGGACAACAAAGACA
Source organism: Drosophila lacicola (assembly GCA_035045355.1). Lineage (NCBI taxonomy): Eukaryota > Metazoa > Arthropoda > Insecta > Diptera > Drosophilidae > Drosophila > Drosophila lacicola. Next base: position 63,907 of record JAWNPB010000083.1, read on the forward strand.
AGGGCAGCCGGAGAATATTGAGCAGCAGCAGAGCCGGGCGGAAGCCTCATCAACAACAGAGCAGCGAGCTAATTCTGAAAATGGAAAACAAATAAATGTATTGACCAAGCCAAGTATAGAATGCACATATTTACCTGCGCTACCAATTCAATCGCCTTTGCCACGGCATCAACGGCAAAAGCTGCAAGAGCAGCTCCTCCAGCCATGGCAACAGCAACAACAAAGCCAGCCAATAAGTTTCCGGGGGGGACAACAACGACAAGAGCAGCCGGGGAACACTGAGCAGCAGCAGCAGAGCCGGGCAGAAGCTTCATCAACAACAACGCGGCCAGCTAATTCTGAAAATGGAAAACAAATTTATGTATTGACTGAGCCAAGTATAGAATGCACACAGTTACCTACAAATCCAATTCGGTCGCCCCTGCCACGACGTCAACAACAAAGGCAGCAAGTGATCATCGAGCGAACAACTGAGCAGCAGCAAATTCGGTCTGAAACCAACATGATACAGAAGTGGCCAGGTCAGCACTGGGATGCCGAGCGAGAAACTCTACAGCAATTGCCTGTGACTCAGCTTGAAAAATCTGGAAACAAATGCATAAAACAGGCTTCATTATCGGTGCCTAATAGTAAATGCACTCACTCACCTGAACAGACAATTCGATTTCCACTCCCACGGCAACGAGTTGGTCAACTTTGCATTTTAGACCAGCTGCAAATCCAGCCCTCAGCTAAACGACGGAGGCAACTTGAACCTGCAGAGCCGCCTTCGACTCAGCTAGACCAATTGGCAAAAAAACGTAAAATGAGTGCAAGCGAACATCGACGACCAAGTTGCTCCTTCCTGCCAGGACAACAAAGACAAGGGCAGCCGGAGAATATTGAGCAGCAGCAGAGCCGGGCGGAAGCCTCATCAACAACAGAGCAGCGAGCTAATTCTGAAAATGGAAAACAAATAAATGTATTGACCAAGCCAAGTATAGAATGCACATATTTACCTGCGCTACCAATTCAATCGCCTTTGCCACGGCATCAACGGCAAAAGCTGCAAGAGCAGCTCCTCCAGCCATGGCAACAGCAACAACAAAGCCAGCCAATAAGTTTCCGGGGGGGACAACAACGACAAGAGCAGCCGGGGAACACTGAGCAGCAGCAGCAGAGCCGGGCAGAAGCTTCATCAACAACAACGCGGCCAGCTAATTCTGAAAATGGAAAACAAATTTATGTATTGACTGAGCCAAGTATAGAATGCACACAGTTACCTACAAATCCAATTCGGTCGCCCCTGCCACGACGTCAACAACAAAGGCAGCAAGTGATCATCGAGCGAACAACTGAGCAGCAGCAAATTCGGTCTGAAACCAACATGATACAGAAGTGGCCAGGTCAGCACTGGGATGCCGAGCGAGAAACTCTACAGCAATTGCCTGTGACTCAGCTTGAAAAATCTGGAAACAAATGCATAAAACAGGCTTCATTATCGGTGCCTAATAGTAAATGCACTCACTCACCTGAACAGACAATTCGATTTCCACTCCCACGGCAACGAGTTGGTCAACTTTGCATTTTAGACCAGCTGCAAATCCAGCCCTCAGCTAAACGACGGAGGCAACTTGAACCTGCAGAGCCGCCTTCGACTCAGCTAGACCAATTGGCAAAAAAACGTAAAATGAGTGCAAGCGAACATCGACGACCAAGTTGCTCCTTCCTGCCAGGACAACAAAGACAAGGGCAGCCGGAGAATATTGAGCAGCAGCAGAGCCGGGCGGAAGCCTCATCAACAACAGAGCAGCGAGCTAATTCTGAAAATGGAAAACAAATAAATGTATTGACCAAGCCAAGTATAGAATGCACATATTTACCTGCGCTACCAATTCAATCGCCTTTGCCACGGCATCAACGGCAAAAGCTGCAAGAGCAGCTCCTCCAGCCATGGCAACAGCAACAACAAAGCCAGCCAATAAGTTTCCGGGGGGGACAACAACGACAAGAGCAGCCGGGGAACACTGAGCAGCAGCAGCAGAGCCGGGCAGAAGCTTCATCAACAACAACGCGGCCAGCTAATTCTGAAAATGGAAAACAAATTTATGTATTGACTGAGCCAAGTATAGAATGCACACAGTTACCTACAAATCCAATTCGGTCGCCCCTGCCACGACGTCAACAACAAAGGCAGCAAGTGATCATCGAGCGAACAACTGAGCAGCAGCAAATTCGGTCTGAAACCAACATGATACAGAAGTGGCCAGGTCAGCACTGGGATGCCGAGCGAGAAACTCTACAGCAATTGCCTGTGACTCAGCTTGAAAAATCTGGAAACAAATGCATAAAACAGGCTTCATTATCGGTGCCTAATAGTAAATGCACTCACTCACCTGAACAGACAATTCGATTTCCACTCCCACGGCAACGAGTTGGTCAACTTTGCATTTTAGACCAGCTGCAAATCCAGCCCTCAGCTAAACGACGGAGGCAACTTGAACCTGCAGAGCCGCCTTCGACTCAGCTAGACCAATTGGCAAAAAAACGTAAAATGAGTGCAAGCGAACATCGACGACCAAGTTGCTCCTTCCTGCCAGGACAACAAAGACAAGGGCAGCCGGAGAATATTGAGCAGCAGCAGAGCCGGGCGGAAGCCTCATCAACAACAGAGCAGCGAGCTAATTCTGAAAATGGAAAACAAATAAATGTATTGACCAAGCCAAGTATAGAATGCACATATTTACCTGCGCTACCAATTCAATCGCCTTTGCCACGGCATCAACGGCAAAAGCTGCAAGAGCAGCTCCTCCAGCCATGGCAACAGCAACAACAAAGCCAGCCAATAAGTTTCCGGGGGGGACAACAACGACAAGAGCAGCCGGGGAACACTGAGCAGCAGCAGCAGAGCCGGGCAGAAGCTTCATCAACAACAACGCGGCCAGCTAATTCTGAAAATGGAAAACAAATTTATGTATTGACTGAGCCAAGTATAGAATGCACACAGTTACCTACAAATCCAATTCGGTCGCCCCTGCCACGACGTCAACAACAAAGGCAGCAAGTGATCATCGAGCGAACAACTGAGCAGCAGCAAATTCGGTCTGAAACCAACATGATACAGAAGTGGCCAGGTCAGCACTGGGATGCCGAGCGAGAAACTCTACAGCAATTGCCTGTGACTCAGCTTGAAAAATCTGGAAACAAATGCATAAAACAGGCTTCATTATCGGTGCCTAATAGTAAATGCACTCACTCACCTGAACAGACAATTCGATTTCCACTCCCACGGCAACGAGTTGGTCAACTTTGCATTTTAGACCAGCTGCAAATCCAGCCCTCAGCTAAACGACGGAGGCAACTTGAACCTGCAGAGCCGCCTTCGACTCAGCTAGACCAATTGGCAAAAAAACGTAAAATGAGTGCAAGCGAACATCGACGACCAAGTTGCTCCTTCCTGCCAGGACAACAAAGACAAGGGCAGCCGGAGAATATTGAGCAGCAGCAGAGCCGGGCGGAAGCCTCATCAACAACAGAGCAGCGAGCTAATTCTGAAAATGGAAAACAAATAAATGTATTGACCAAGCCAAGTATAGAATGCACATATTTACCTGCGCTACCAATTCAATCGCCTTTGCCACGGCATCAACGGCAAAAGCTGCAAGAGCAGCTCCTCCAGCCATGGCAACAGCAACAACAAAGCCAGCCAATAAGTTTCCGGGGGGACAACAACGACAAGAGCAGCCGGGGAACACTGAGCAGCAGCAGCAGAGCCGGGCAGAAGCTTCATCAACAACAACGCGGCCAGCTAATTCTGAAAATGGAAAACAAATTTATGTATTGACTGAGCCAAGTATAGAATGCACACAGTTACCTACAAATCCAATTCGGTCGCCCCTGCCACGACGTCAACAACAAAGGCAGCAAGTGATCATCGAGCGAACAACTGAGCAGCAGCAAATTCGGTCTGAAACCAACATGATACAGAAGTGGCCAGGTCAGCACTGGGATGCCGAGCGAGAAACTCTACAGCAATTGCCTGTGACTCAGCTTGAAAAATCTGGAAACAAATGCATAAAACAGGCTTCATTATCGGTGCCTAATAGTAAATGCACTCACTCACCTGAACAGACAATTCGATTTCCACTCCCACGGCAACGAGTTGGTCAACTTTGCATTTTAGACCAGCTGCAAATCCAGCCCTCAGCTAAACGACGGAGGCAACTTGAACCTGCAGAGCCGCCTTCGACTCAGCTAGACCAATTGGCAAAAAAACGTAAAATGAGTGCAAGCGAACATCGACGACCAAGTTGCTCCTTCCTGCCAGGACAACAAAGACAAGGGCAGCCGGAGAATATTGAGCAGCAGCAGAGCCGGGCGGAAGCCTCATCAACAACAGAGCAGCGAGCTAATTCTGAAAATGGAAAACAAATAAATGTATTGACCAAGCCAAGTATAGAATGCACATATTTACCTGCGCTACCAATTCAATCGCCTTTGCCACGGCATCAACGGCAAAAGCTGCAAGAGCAGCTCCTCCAGCCATGGCAACAGCAACAACAAAGCCAGCCAATAAGTTTCCGGGGGGGACAACAACGACAAGAGCAGCCGGGGAACACTGAGCAGCAGCAGCAGAGCCGGGCAGAAGCTTCATCAACAACAACGCGGCCAGCTAATTCTGAAAATGGAAAACAAATTTATGTATTGACTGAGCCAAGTATAGAATGCACACAGTTACCTACAAATCCAATTCGGTCGCCCCTGCCACGACGTCAACAACAAAGGCAGCAAGTGATCATCGAGCGAACAACTGAGCAGCAGCAAATTCGGTCTGAAACCAACATGATACAGAAGTGGCCAGGTCAGCACTGGGATGCCGAGCGAGAAACTCTACAGCAATTGCCTGTGACTCAGCTTGAAAAATCTGGAAACAAATGCATAAAACAGGCTTCATTATCGGTGCCTAATAGTAAATGCACTCACTCACCTGAACAGACAATTCGATTTCCACTCCCACGGCAACGAGTTGGTCAACTTTGCATTTTAGACCAGCTGCAAATCCAGCCCTCAGCTAAACGACGGAGGCAACTTGAACCTGCAGAGCCGCCTTCGACTCAGCTAGACCAATTGGCAAAAAAACGTAAAATGAGTGCAAGCGAACATCGACGACCAAGTTGCTCCTTCCTGCCAGGACAACAAAGACAAGGGCAGCCGGAGAATATTGAGCAGCAGCAGAGCCGGGCGGAAGCCTCATCAACAACAGAGCAGCGAGCTAATTCTGAAAATGGAAAACAAATAAATGTATTGACCAAGCCAAGTATAGAATGCACATATTTACCTGCGCTACCAATTCAATCGCCTTTGCCACGGCATCAACGGCAAAAGCTGCAAGAGCAGCTCCTCCAGCCATGGCAACAGCAACAACAAAGCCAGCCAATAAGTTTCCGGGGGGACAACAACGACAAGAGCAGCCGGGGAACACTGAGCAGCAGCAGCAGAGCCGGGCAGAAGCTTCATCAACAACAACGCGGCCAGCTAATTCTGAAAATGGAAAACAAATTTATGTATTGACTGAGCCAAGTATAGAATGCACACAGTTACCTACAAATCCAATTCGGTCGCCCCTGCCACGACGTCAACAACAAAGGCAGCAAGTGATCATCGAGCGAACAACTGAGCAGCAGCAAATTCGGTCTGAAACCAACATGATACAGAAGTGGCCAGGTCAGCACTGGGATGCCGAGCGAGAAACTCTACAGCAATTGCCTGTGACTCAGCTTGAAAAATCTGGAAACAAATGCATAAAACAGGCTTCATTATCGGTGCCTAATAGTAAATGCACTCACTCACCTGAACAGACAATTCGATTTCCACTCCCACGGCAACGAGTTGGTCAACTTTGCATTTTAGACCAGCTGCAAATCCAGCCCTCAGCTAAACGACGGAGGCAACTTGAACCTGCAGAGCCGCCTTCGACTCAGCTAGACCAATTGGCAAAAAAACGTAAAATGAGTGCAAGCGAACATCGACGACCAAGTTGCTCCTTCCTGCCAGGACAACAAAGACAAGGGCAGCCGGAGAATATTGAGCAGCAGCAGAGCCGGGCGGAAGCCTCATCAACAACAGAGCAGCGAGCTAATTCTGAAAATGGAAAACAAATAAATGTATTGACCAAGCCAAGTATAGAATGCACATATTTACCTGCGCTACCAATTCAATCGCCTTTGCCACGGCATCAACGGCAAAAGCTGCAAGAGCAGCTCCTCCAGCCATGGCAACAGCAACAACAAAGCCAGCCAATAAGTTTCCGGGGGGACAACAACGACAAGAGCAGCCGGGGAACACTGAGCAGCAGCAGCAGAGCCGGGCAGAAGCTTCATCAACAACAACGCGGCCAGCTAATTCTGAAAATGGAAAACAAATTTATGTATTGACTGAGCCAAGTATAGAATGCACACAGTTACCTACAAATCCAATTCGGTCGCCCCTGCCACGACGTCAACAACAAAGGCAGCAAGTGATCATCGAGCGAACAACTGAGCAGCAGCAAATTCGGTCTGAAACCAACATGATACAGAAGTGGCCAGGTCAGCACTGGGATGCCGAGCGAGAAACTCTACAGCAATTGCCTGTGACTCAGCTTGAAAAATCTGGAAACAAATGCATAAAACAGGCTTCATTATCGGTGCCTAATAGTAAATGCACTCACTCACCTGAACAGACAATTCGATTTCCACTCCCACGGCAACGAGTTGGTCAACTTTGCATTTTAGACCAGCTGCAAATCCAGCCCTCAGCTAAACGACGGAGGCAACTTGAACCTGCAGAGCCGCCTTCGACTCAGCTAGACCAATTGGCAAAAAAACGTAAAATGAGTGCAAGCGAACATCGACGACCAAGTTGCTCCTTCCTGCCAGGACAACAAAGACAAGGGCAGCCGGAGAATATTGAGCAGCAGCAGAGCCGGGCGGAAGCCTCATCAACAACAGAGCAGCGAGCTAATTCTGAAAATGGAAAACAAATAAATGTATTGACCAAGCCAAGTATAGAATGCACATATTTACCTGCGCTACCAATTCAATCGCCTTTGCCACGGCATCAACGGCAAAAGCTGCAAGAGCAGCTCCTCCAGCCATGGCAACAGCAACAACAAAGCCAGCCAATAAGTTTCCGGGGGGGACAACAACGACAAGAGCAGCCGGGGAACACTGAGCAGCAGCAGCAGAGCCGGGCAGAAGCTTCATCAACAACAACGCGGCCAGCTAATTCTGAAAATGGAAAACAAATTTATGTATTGACTGAGCCAAGTATAGAATGCACACAGTTACCTACAAATCCAATTCGGTCGCCCCTGCCACGACGTCAACAACAAAGGCAGCAAGTGATCATCGAGCGAACAACTGAGCAGCAGCAAATTCGGTCTGAAACCAACATGATACAGAAGTGGCCAGGTCAGCACTGGGATGCCGAGCGAGAAACTCTACAGCAATTGCCTGTGACTCAGCTTGAAAAATCTGGAAACAAATGCATAAAACAGGCTTCATTATCGGTGCCTAATAGTAAATGCACTCACTCACCTGAACAGACAATTCGATTTCCACTCCCACGGCAACGAGTTGGTCAACTTTGCATTTTAGACCAGCTGCAAATCCAGCCCTCAGCTAAACGACGGAGGCAACTTGAACCTGCAGAGCCGCCTTCGACTCAGCTAGACCAATTGGCAAAAAAACGTAAAATGAGTGCAAGCGAACATCGACGACCAAGTTGCTCCTTCCTGCCAGGACAACAAAGACAAGGGCAGCCGGAGAATATTGAGCAGCAGCAGAGCCGGGCGGAAGCCTCATCAACAACAGAGCAGCGAGCTAATTCTGAAAATGGAAAACAAATAAATGTATTGACCAAGCCAAGTATAGAATGCACATATTTACCTGCGCTACCAATTCAATCGCCTTTGCCACGGCATCAACGGCAAAAGCTGCAAGAGCAGCTCCTCCAGCCATGGCAACAGCAACAACAAAGCCAGCCAATAAGTTTCCGGGGGGGACAACAACGACAAGAGCAGCCGGGGAACACTGAGCAGCAGCAGCAGAGCCGGGCAGAAGCTTCATCAACAACAACGCGGCCAGCTAATTCTGAAAATGGAAAACAAATTTATGTATTGACTGAGCCAAGTATAGAATGCACACAGTTACCTACAAATCCAATTCGGTCGCCCCTGCCACGACGTCAACAACAAAGGCAGCAAGTGATCATCGAGCGAACAACTGAGCAGCAGCAAATTCGGTCTGAAACCAACATGATACAGAAGTGGCCAGGTCAGCACTGGGATGCCGAGCGAGAAACTCTACAGCAATTGCCTGTGACTCAGCTTGAAAAATCTGGAAACAAATGCATAAAACAGGCTTCATTATCGGTGCCTAATAGTAAATGCACTCACTCACCTGAACAGACAATTCGATTTCCACTCCCACGGCAACGAGTTGGTCAACTTTGCATTTTAGACCAGCTGCAAATCCAGCCCTCAGCTAAACGACGGAGGCAACTTGAACCTGCAGAGCCGCCTTCGACTCAGCTAGACCAATTGGCAAAAAAACGTAAAATGAGTGCAAGCGAACATCGACGACCAAGTTGCTCCTTCCTGCCAGGACAACAAAGACAAGGGCAGCCGGAGAATATTGAGCAGCAGCAGAGCCGGGCGGAAGCCTCATCAACAACAGAGCAGCGAGCTAATTCTGAAAATGGAAAACAAATAAATGTATTGACCAAGCCAAGTATAGAATGCACATATTTACCTGCGCTACCAATTCAATCGCCTTTGCCACGGCATCAACGGCAAAAGCTGCAAGAGCAGCTCCTCCAGCCATGGCAACAGCAACAACAAAGCCAGCCAATAAGTTTCCGGGGGGGACAACAACGACAAGAGCAGCCGGGGAACACTGAGCAGCAGCAGCAGAGCCGGGCAGAAGCTTTATCAACAACAACGCAGCCAGAATTCAGAACAGCAGCAACTAGTTTCAGCAGAGCAGCTCCTCCAGCCATGGCAACAGCAACAACAAAGCCAGCCAGTAAGTTTCCTCAGTTGGGACAACAGCGACAAGAGCAGCCGGGGAACACTGAGCAGCAGCAGCAGAGCCAGGCAGATGCTTCATCAACAACAACGCCGCCAGCTAATTCTGAAAATGGAAAACAAATTTATGTATTGACTGAGCCAAGTATAGAATGCACACAGTTACCTACAAATCCAATTCGGTCGCCCCTGCCACGACGTCAACAACAAAGGCAGCAAGTGATCATCGAGCGAACAACTGAGCAGCAGCAAATTCGGTCTGAAACCAACATGATACAGAAGTGGCCAGGTCAGCACTGGGATGCCGAGCGAGAAACTCTACAGCAATTGCCTGTGACTCAGCTTGAAAAATCTGGAAACAAATGCATAAAACAGGCTTCATTATCGGTGCCTAATAGTAAATGCACTCACTCACCTGAACAGACAATTCGATTTCCACTCCCACGGCAACGAGTTGGTCAACTTTGCATTTTAGACCAGCTGCAAATCCAGCCCTCAGCTAAACGACGGAGGCAACTTGAACCTGCAGAGCCGCCTTCGACTCAGCTAGACCAATTGGCAAAAAAACGTAAAATGAGTGCAAGCGAACATCGACGACCAAGTTGCTCCTTCCTGCCAGGACAACAAAGACAAGGGCAGCCGGAGAATATTGAGCAGCAGCAGAGCCGGGCGGAAGCCTCATCAACAACAGAGCAGCGAGCTAATTCTGAAAATGGAAAACAAATAAATGTATTGACCAAGCCAAGTATAGAATGCACATATTTACCTGCGCTACCAATTCAATCGCCTTTGCCACGGCATCAACGGCAAAAGCTGCAAGAGCAGCTCCTCCAGCCATGGCAACAGCAACATCAAAGCCAGCCAATGAGTTTCCCTCAGCCAGGACAACAACGACAAGAGCAGCCGGGGAACACTGAGCAGCAGCAGCAGATCCGGGCGGATGGCCCATCATCAGCGTCACAGCGAGTTATTTCTGCAAACGAATATCAAACACATGCATTACTTACCGAGCCAAGTATAGAATGCATACACTTACCTGTACAATCGACTCAATCTCTTCCGCCATGGCACCAACGACAAAGGCAGCAAGATATCATTGAACAGCAGCAATTAGCAGAGAAGCTCCTCCATTCATGCCAACAGCAACAACAAAGCCAGCAAATGAGTTTCTCTCTGCCAAGACACAAACGACAAAGGCAGCCGAGGAACACTGAGCAACAGCAGCATAGCCAGGCAGAAGGCCCACCAGCAAAAATGCAGCTAGTTAATTCTGTAAAGGAAGATCAAATACACGAATTATTAAATGAGCCAAGTATAAAATGCACACAGTTACCTGCAAATCCAATTCGGTCGCCCCTGCCACGACATCAAAAACAAAGGCAGCAAGTGATTACTAAGCGAACAACTGTACGAAGTTTTGCACAGTTGCGGAGTATGGAGCGGCAGCAGCAGAGCCGGGCAGAAGCCTCATCAACAACGAAACAGCGAATCATCCCTGCAAGGAAAGATCAAATACACAAATTAATGAAAGAACCAAGTGTGGAATGCATACATTTACCTGCACAACCAATTAAATCTCTTCCGCCACGGTATCAACGACAAAGGCAGCAAGAGATCATTGAACAGCAGCAACTAGTTTCAGCAGAGCAGCTCCGCAAGCCACGACAAAAACAACAACAAAGTCTGCCAATGAGTTTCCCTCAGCCAGGGCAACAACGACAAGGGCAGCTGGGGATCAATCAGCAGCAGCCAGCAATATCTGCAAATAGAGATCAAACACATCTACCACCGACTGAGACAAGTGTGAAGTGCACATACTCACCTGCACAACCAATCCGATCACCTCCGCCACGGCGTCACCGACATAGGCAGCAAGGGATCAGTGAGCACACTAAGCTACAACAACAAACTCCGACAGGCACCAAGCGCAAGCGATCCCCTCAGTCAGCACAGCAGCAACAACACAGGCATTTTCCATCCACAGACCAGGAACAGCTGCAAATTGGGCCGCATTCCTTGCAAATTCCACTACGGCACACGACATATGGCCAACGGCAACCGACGCTACAGCAGTATCCAGTTAGCGAGTGGCGACCCGGACATAACTGGAGGCAACTCGCACATCGAAAGGCACGCCCGCTTGCGAATTCACCAGAGTCCCCTGGAAAGAAAAGAATCATTAATTAATTAGTAACTTGTGTTAAAACACAATACAATGTATCATGTATAATTTATTTGTAAGAAAATATTGCCAGACTGCAATACACTGCAGTCGATCACTTCCGATGCATGCGATGAATTCTCGTTCATCGCATGCGGAGTTGCCACTTTGTTTTAAGTATCGATATGTACGCTAATTATATTTGAATAAGTTGCTCGATAGTAACGCACAAATAAAATAGGTAAGCTGCCGATTGTCTCATTCGACAGCAAGCCCTCATCGTGTACAATAGTGCACAGCAACCTGAAAAAAACAAAACGAGCCACAACAACAATTACTCATTGACGATGAAGAGCAGCTTGCTACACGACTAAAGCTCCTCCAGCTGCACATGGAACGCGAACTCGACGAGGCGCCTAATGAAGATACAACAGCGCAACATCACCAATTGTCGGGGTCGGCAGAATCACAAGCGGATTCAATCCAGCACGAACTCTTCAGGCCACAGCAGACAAGGCAGCAATATACACTAGCAGGCGAGCAAATGCAGCACGAAGTTTGTCAGCAGAAGCGAGCCTCTGAGCTGACCATAGCCATGTTCGGCATGCCTCCAATCTGGCCCCATCAGCCATGGCAACAGCAACAACATAGCCTGCCAATTAGTTTTTCTCTGCCAGGACACAAACGACAATGGCAGAAGGGGAACACTGAGCAACAGCATCAGAGCCGGGCTGATAGCCCACCCACAAAAACGCAGCGAGTTAATTCTGTAAATGAAGGCCAAATATACGGATTATTGACTGAGCCAAGTACAGAATGCACAAAGTTACCTGCAAATCCAATTCGGTCGCCCCTGCCACGACATCAACAACAAAGGCAGCACGTAATTATCGAGCGAACAGCTGAGCAGCAGCAGCAGATCCGGGCGGATGGCTCATCATCAGCGTCACAGCGAGTTATTTCTGCAAATGAACACCAAACATATGCATTATTTACCGAGTCAAATACAGAATGCATACATCTACCTGCACAACCATTTCGATCTCTTCCGCCATGGCAACAACGACAAAGGCAGCAAGAGATCATAGAACAGCAGCAACTAGTTTCAGCAGAGCAGCTCCTCCAGCCATGGCAACAGCAACAACAAAGCCAGCCAGTAAGTTTCTCTCAGTTGGGACAACAGCGACAAGAGCAGCCGGGGAACACTGAGCAGCAGCAGCAGAGCCAGGCAGATGCTTCATCAACAACAACGCCGCCAGCTAATTCTGAAAATGGAAAACAAATTTATGTATTGACTGAGCCAAGTATAGAATGCACACAGTTACCTGCAAATCCAATTCGGTCGCCCCTGCCACGACATCAACAACAAAGGCAGCACGTAATTATCGAGCGAACAGCTGAGCAGCAGCAGCAGATCCGGGCGGATGGCCCACCATCAACGTCACAGCGAGTTATTTCTGCAAATGAATATCAAACATATGCATTATTTACCGAGCCAAGTATAGAATGCATACACTTACCTGTACAATCAATTCAATCTCTTCCGCCATGGCATCTACGACAAAGGCAGCAAGATACCATAGAACAGCAGCAACTAGTTTCAGCAGAGCAGCTCCTCCAGCCATGGCAACAGCAACAACAAAGCCAGCCAATAAGTTTCCGGGGGGGACAACAACGACAAGAGCAGCCGGGGAACACTGAGCAGCAGCAGCAGAGCCGGGCAGAAGCTTCATCAACAACAACGCGGCCAGCTAATTCTGAAAATGGAAAACAAATTTATGTATTGACTGAGCCAAGTATAGAATGCACACAGTTACCTACAAATCCAATTCGGTCGCCCCTGTCACGACGTCAACAACGAAGGCAGCAAGTGATCATCGAGCGAACAACTGAGCAGCAGCAAATTCGGTCTGAAACCAACATGATACAGAAGTGGCCAGGTCAGCACTGGGATGCCGAGCGAGAAACTCTACAGCAATTGCCTGTGACTCAGCTTGAAAAATCTGGAAACAAATTCATAAAACAGGCTTCATTATCGGTGCCTAATAGTAAATGCACTCACTTACCTGAACAGACAATTCGACTTCCACGTCCACGGCAACGAGTTGGTCAACTTGGGATTTTAGACCAGCAGCAAATCCAGCCCTCAGCTAAACGACGGAGGCAACTTGAACCTGCAGAGCCGCCTTCGACTCAGCTAGACCAATTGGCAAAAAAACGTAAAATGATTGCAAGCGAACATCGACGACCAAGTTGCTCCTTCCTGCCAGGACAACAAAGACAAGGGCAGCCGGAGAATATTGAGCAGCAGCAGAGCCGGGCGGAAGCCTTATCAACAACAGCGCAGCGAGCTAATTCTGAAAATGGAAAACAAATATATGTATTGACCAAGCCAAGTATAGAATGCACATATTTACCTGCGCTACCAATTCAATCGCCTTTGCCACGGCATCAACGGCAAAAGCTGCAAGAGCAGCTCCTCCAGCCATGGCAACAGCAACATCAAAGCCAGCCAATGAGTTTCCCTCAGCCAGGACAACAACGACAAGAGCAGACGGGGAACACTGAGCAGCAGCAGCAGATCCGGGCGGATGGCCCATCATCAGCGTCACAGCGAGTTATTTCTGCAAACGAATATCAAACATATGCATTACTTACCGAGCCAAGTATAAAATGCATACACTTACCTGTACAATCGACTCAATCTCTTCCGCCATGGCACCAACGACAAAGGCAGCAAGATATCATTGAACAGCAGCAATTAGCAGAGGGGCTCCTCAATTCATGCCAACAGCAACAACAAAGCCAGCAAATGAGTTTCTCTCTGCCAAGACACAAACGACAAAGGCAGCCGAGGAACACTGAGCAACAGCAACAGAGCCAGGCAGAAGGCCCACCAGCAAAAATGCAGCTAGTTAATTCTGTAAAGGAAGATCAAGTACACGAATTATTAAATAAGCCAAGTATAAAATGCACACAGTTACCTGCAAATCCAATTCGGTCGCCCCTGCCACGACATCAAAAACAAAGGCAGCAAGTGATTACTAAGCGAACAACTGTACGAAGTTTTGCACAGTTGCGGAGTATGGAGCGGCAGCAGCAGAGCCGGGCAGAAGCCTCATCAACAACGAAACAGCGAATCATCCCTGCAAGGAAAGATCAAATACACAAATTAATGAAAGAGCCAAGTGTGGAATGCATACATTTACCTGCACAACCAATTAAATCTCTTCCGCCACGGTATCAACGACAAAGGCAGCAAGAGGTCATTGAACAGCAGCAACTAGTTTTCCGCAAGCCACGACAAAAACAACAACAAAGTCTGCCAATGAGTTTCCCTCAGCCAGGGCAACAACGACAAGGGCAGCTGGGGATCAATCAGCAGCAGCCAGCAATATCTGCAAATAGAGATCAAACACATCTACCACCGACTGAGACAAGTGTGAAGTGCACATACTCACTTGCACAACCAATCCGATCACCTCCGCCACGGCGTCACCGACATAGGCAGCAAGGGATCAGTGAGCACACTAAGCTACAACAACAAACTCCGACAGGCACCAAGCGCAAGCGATCCCCTCAGTCAGCACAGCAGCAACAACACAGGCATTTTCCATCCACAGACCAGGAACAGCTGCAAATTGGGCCGCATTCCTTGCAAATTCCACTACGGCACACGACATATGGCCAACGGCAACCGACGCTACAGCAGTATCCAGTTAGCGAGTGGCGACCCGGACATAACTGGAGGCAACTCGCACATCGAAAGGCACGCCCGCTTGCGAATTCACCAGAGTCCCCTGGAAAGATAAGAATCATTAATTAATTAGTAACTTGTGTTAAAACACAATACAATGTATCATGTATAATTTATTTGTAAGAAAATATTGCCAGACTGCAATACACTGCAGTCGATCACTTCCGATGCATGCGATGAATTCTCGTTCATCGCATGCGGAGTTGCCACTTTGTTTTAAGTATCGATATGTACGCTAATTATATTTGAATAAGTTGCTCGATAGTAACGCACAAATAAAATAGGTAAGCTGCCGATTGTCTCATTCGACAGCAAGCCCTCATCGTGTACAATAGTGCACAGCAACCTGAAAAAAGCTACACGACTAAAGCTCCTCCAGCTGCACATGGAACGCGAACTCGACGAGGCGCCTAATGAAGATACAACAGCGCAACATCACCAATTGTCGGGGTCGGCAGAATCACAAGCGGATTCAATCCAGCACGAACTCTTCAGGCCACAGCAGACAAGGCAGCAATATACACTAGCAGGCGAGCAAATGCAGCACGAAGTTTGTCAGCAGAAGCGAGCCTCTGAGCTGACCATAGCCATGTTCGGCATGCCTCCAATCTGGCCCCATCAGCCATGGCAACAGCAACAACATAGCCTGCCAATTAGTTTTCCTCTGCCAGGACACAAACGACAATGGCAGAAGGGGAACACTGAGCAACAGCATCAGAGCCGGGCTGATAGCCCACCCACAAAAACGCAGCGAGTTAATTCTGTAAATGAAGGCCAAATATACGGATTATTGACTGAGCTAAGTACAGAATGCACAAAGTTACCTGCAAATCCAATTCGGTCGCCCCTGCCACGACATCAACAACAAGGGCAGCACGTAATTATCGAGCGAACAACTGAGCAGCAGCAGCAGATCCGGGCGGATGGCCCATCATCAGCGTCACAGCGAGTTATTTCTGCAAATGAACACCAAACATATGCATTATTTACCGAGTCAAATACAGAATGCATACACCTACCTGCACAACCAATTCGATCTCTTCCGCCATGGCACCAACGACAAAGGCAGCAAGAGATCATAGAACAGCAGCAACTAGTTTCAGCAGAGCAGCTCCTCCAGCCATGGCAACAGCAACAACAAAGCCAGCCAATAAGTTTCTCTCAGTTGGGACAACAGCGACAAGAGCAGCCGGGGAACACTGAGCAGCAGCAGCAGAGCCGGGCAGATGCTTCATCAACAACAACGCCGCCAGCTAATTCTGAAAATGGAAAACAAATTTATGTATTGACTGAGCCAAGTATAGAATGCACACAGTTACCTGCAAATCCAATTCGATCGCCCCTGCCACGACATCAACAACAAAGGCAGCACGTAATTATCGAGCGAACAGCTGAGCAGCAGCAGCAGATCCGGGCGGATGGCCCACCATCAACGTCACAGCGAGTTATTTCTGCAAATGAACACCAAACATATGCATTATTTACCGAGTCAAATACAGAATGCATACATCTACCTGCACAACCATTTCGATCTCTTCCGCCATGGCAACAACGACAAAGGCAGCAAGAGATCATAGAACAGCAGCAACTAGTTTCAGCAGAGCAGCTCCTCCAGCCATGGCAACAGCAACAACAAAGCCAGCCAGTAAGTTTCTCTCAGTTGGGACAACAGCGACAAGAGCAGCCGGGGAACACTGAGCAGCAGCAGCAGAGCCAGGCAGATGCTTCATCAACAACAACGCCGCCAGCTAATTCTGAAAATGGAAAACAAATTTATGTATTGACTGAGCCAAGTATAGAATGCACACAGTTACCTGCAAATCCAATTCGATCGCCCCTGCCACGACATCAACAGAGGCAGCACGTAATTATCGAGCGAACAGCTGAGCAGCAGCAGCAGATCCGGGCGGATGGCCCACCATCAACGTCACAGCGAGTTATTTCTGCAAATGAATATCAAACATATGCATTATTTACCGAGCCAAGTATAGAATGCATACACTTACCTGTACAATCAATTCAATCTCTTCCGCCATGGCATCTACGACAAAGGCAGCAAGATACCATAGAACAGCAGCAACTAGTTTCAGCAGAGCAGCTCCTCCAGCCATGGCAACAGCAACAACAAAGCCAGCCAATAAGTTTCCGGGGGGGACAACAACGACAAGAGCAGCCGGGGAACACTGAGCAGCAGCAGCAGAGCCGGGCAGAAGCTTCATCAACAACAACGCGGCCAGCTAATTCTGAAAATGGAAAACAAATTTATGTATTGACTGAGCCAAGTATAGAATGCACACAGTTACCTACAAATCCAATTCGGTCGCCCCTGTCACGACGTCAACAACAAAGGCAGCAAGTGATCATCGAGCGAACAACTGAGCAGCAGCAAATTCGGTCTGAAACCAACATGATACAGAAGTGGCCAGGTCAGCACTGGGATGCCGAGCGAGAAACTCTACAGCAATTGCCTGTGACTCAGCTTGAAAAATCTGGAAACAAATTCATAAAACAGGCTTCATTATCGGTGCCTAATAGTAAATGCACTCACTTACCTGAACAGACAATTCGACTTCCACGTCCACGGCAACGAGTTGGTCAACTTGGGATTTTAGACCAGCAGCAAATCCAGCCCTCAGCTAAACGACGGAGGCAACTTGAACCTGCAGAGCCGCCTTCGACTCAGCTAGACCAATTGGCAAAAAAACGTAAAATGATTGCAAGCGAACATCGACGACCAAGTTGCTCCTTCCTGCCAGGACAACAAAGACAAGGGCAGCCGGAGAATATTGAGCAGCAGCAGAGCCGGGCGGAAGCCTTATCAACAACAGCGCAGCGAGCTAATTCTGAAAATGGAAAACAAATATATGTATTGACCAAGCCAAGTATAGAATGCACATATTTACCTGCGCTACCAATTCAATCGCCTTTGCCACGGCATCAACGGCAAAAGCTGCAAGAGCAGCTCCTCCAGCCATGGCAACAGCAACATCAAAGCCAGCCAATGAGTTTCCCTCAGCCAGGACAACAACGACAAGAGCAGACGGGGAACACTGAGCAGCAGCAGCAGATCCGGGCGGATGGCCCATCATCAGCGTCACAGCGAGTTATTTCTGCAAACGAATATCAAACATATGCATTACTTACCGAGCCAAGTATAAAATGCATACACTTACCTGTACAATCGACTCAATCTCTTCCGCCATGGCACCAACGACAAAGGCAGCAAGATATCATTGAACAGCAGCAATTAGCAGAGGGGCTCCTCAATTCATGCCAACAGCAACAACAAAGCCAGCAAATGAGTTTCTCTCTGCCAAGACACAAACGACAAAGGCAGCCGAGGAACACTGAGCAACAGCAACAGAGCCAGGCAGAAGGCCCACCAGCAAAAATGCAGCTAGTTAATTCTGTAAAGGAAGATCAAGTACACGAATTATTAAATAAGCCAAGTATAAAATGCACACAGTTACCTGCAAATCCAATTCGGTCGCCCCTGCCACGACATCAAAAACAAAGGCAGCAAGTGATTACTAAGCGAACAACTGTACGAAGTTTTGCACAGTTGCGGAGTATGGAGCGGCAGCAGCAGAGCCGGGCAGAAGCCTCATCAACAACGAAACAGCGAATCATCCCTGCAAGGAAAGATCAAATACACAAATTAATGAAAGAGCCAAGTGTGGAATGCATACATTTACCTGCACAACCAATTAAATCTCTTCCGCCACGGTATCAACGACAAAGGCAGCAAGAGGTCATTGAACAGCAGCAACTAGTTTTCCGCAAGCCACGACAAAAACAACAACAAAGTCTGCCAATGAGTTTCCCTCAGCCAGGGCAACAACGACAAGGGCAGCTGGGGATCAATCAGCAGCAGCCAGCAATATCTGCAAATAGAGATCAAACACATCTACCACCGACTGAGACAAGTGTGAAGTGCACATACTCACTTGCACAACCAATCCGATCACCTCCGCCACGGCGTCACCGACATAGGCAGCAAGGGATCAGTGAGCACACTAAGCTACAACAACAAACTCCGACAGGCACCAAGCGCAAGCGATCCCCTCAGTCAGCACAGCAGCAACAACACAGGCATTTTCCATCCACAGACCAGGAACAGCTGCAAATTGGGCCGCATTCCTTGCAAATTCCACTACGGCACACGACATATGGCCAACGGCAACCGACGCTACAGCAGTATCCAGTTAGCGAGTGGCGACCCGGACATAACTGGAGGCAACTCGCACATCGAAAGGCACGCCCGCTTGCGAATTCACCAGAGTCCCCTGGAAAGATAAGAATCATTAATTAATTAGTAACTTGTGTTAAAACACAATACAATGTATCATGTATAATTTATTTGTAAGAAAATATTGCCAGACTGCAATACACTGCAGTCGATCACTTCCGATGCATGCGATGAATTCTCGTTCATCGCATGCGGAGTTGCCACTTTGTTTTAAGTATCGATATGTACGCTAATTATATTTGAATAAGTTGCTCGATAGTAACGCACAAATAAAATAGGTAAGCTGCCGATTGTCTCATTCGACAGCAAGCCCTCATCGTGTACAATAGTGCACAGCAACCTGAAAAAAGCTACACGACTAAAGCTCCTCCAGCTGCACATGGAACGCGAACTCGACGAGGCGCCTAATGAAGATACAACAGCGCAACATCACCAATTGTCGGGGTCGGCAGAATCACAAGCGGATTCAATCCAGCACGAACTCTTCAGGCCACAGCAGACAAGGCAGCAATATACACTAGCAGGCGAGCAAATGCAGCACGAAGTTTGTCAGCAGAAGCGAGCCTCTGAGCTGACCATAGCCATGTTCGGCATGCCTCCAATCTGGCCCCATCAGCCATGGCAACAGCAACAACATAGCCTGCCAATTAGTTTTCCTCTGCCAGGACACAAACGACAATGGCAGAAGGGGAACACTGAGCAACAGCATCAGAGCCGGGCTGATAGCCCACCCACAAAAACGCAGCGAATTAATTCTGTAAATGAAGGCCAAATATACGGATTATTGACTGAGCCAAGTACAGAATGCACAAAGTTACCTGCAAATCCAATTCGGTCGCCCCTGCCACGACATCAACAACAAGGGCAGCACGTAATTATCGAGCGAACAACTGAGCAGCAGCAGCAGATCCGGGCGGATGGCCCATCATCAGCGTCACAGCGAGTTATTTCTGCAAATGAACACCAAACATATGCATTATTTACCGAGTCAAATACAGAATGCATACACCTACCTGCACAACCAATTCGATCTCTTCCGCCATGGCACCAACGACAAAGGCAGCAAGAGATCATAGAACAGCAGCAACTAGTTTCAGCAGAGCAGCTCCTCCAGCCATGGCAACAGCAACAACAAAGCCAGCCAATAAGTTTCCCTCAGTTGGGACAACAACGACAAGAGCAGCCGGGGAACACTGAGCAGCAGCAGCAGAGCCGGGCAGATGCTTCATCAACAACAACGCCGCCAGCTAATTCTGAAAATGGAAAACAAATTTATGTATTGACTGAGCCAAGTATAGAATGCACACAGTTACATGCAAATCCAATTCGGTCGCCCCTGCCACGACATCAACAACAAAGGCAGCACGTAATTATCGAGCGAACAGCTGAGCAGCAGCAGCAGATCCGGGCGGATGGCTCATCATCAGCGTCACAGCGAGTTATTTCTGCAAATGAACACCAAACATATGCATTATTTACCGAGTCAAATACAGAATGCATACATCTACCTGCACAACCATTTCGATCTCTTCCGCCATGGCAACAACGACAAAGGCAGCAAGAGATCATAGAACAGCAGCAACTAGTTTCAGCAGAGCAGCTCCTCCAGCCATGGCAACAGCAACAACAAAGCCAGCCAGTAAGTTTCTCTCAGTTGGGACAACAGCGACAAGAGCAGCCGGGGAACACTGAGCAGCAGCAGCAGAGCCGGGCAGATGCTTCATCAACAACAACGCCGCCAGCTAATTCTGAAAATGGAAAACAAATTTATGTATTGACTGAGCCAAGTATAGAATGCACACAGTTACCTGCAAATCCAATTCGATCGCCCCTGCCACGACATCAACAAAGGCAGCACGTAATTATCGAGCGAACAGCTGAGCAGCAGCAGCAGATCCGGGTGGATGGCCCATCATCAACGTCACAGCGAGTTATTTCTGCAAATGAATATCAAACATATGCATTATTTACCGAGCCAAGTATAGAATGCATACACTTACCTGTACAATCAATTCAATCTCTTCCGCCATGGCATCTACGACAAAGGCAGCAAGATACCATAGAACAGCAGCAACTAGTTTCAGCAGAGCAGCTCCTCCAGCCATGGCAACAGCAACAACAAAGCCAGCCAATAAGTTTCCGGGGGGGACAACAACGACAAGAGCAGCCGGGGAACACTGAGCAGCAGCAGCAGAGCCGGGCAGAAGCTTCATCAACAACAACGCGGCCAGCTAATTCTGAAAATGGAAAACAAATTTATGTATTGACTGAGCCAAGTATAGAATGCACACAGTTACCTACAAATCCAATTCGGTCGCCCCTGTCACGACGTCAACAACGAAGGCAGCAAGTGATCATCGAGCGAACAACTGAGCAGCAGCAAATTCGGTCTGAAACCAACATGATACAGAAGTGGCCAGGTCAGCACTGGGATGCCGAGCGAGAAACTCTACAGCAATTGCCTGTGACTCAGCTTGAAAAATCTGGAAACAAATTCATAAAACAGGCTTCATTATCGGTGCCTAATAGTAAATGCACTCACTTACCTGAACAGACAATTCGACTTCCACGTCCACGGCAACGAGTTGGTCAACTTGGGATTTTAGACCAGCAGCAAATCCAGCCCTCAGCTAAACGACGGAGGCAACTTGAACCTGCAGAGCCGCCTTCGACTCAGCTAGACCAATTGGCAAAAAAACGTAAAATGAGTGCAAGCAAACATCGACGACCAAGTTGCTCCTTCCTGCCAGGACAACAAAGACAAGGGCAGCCGGAGAATATTGAGCAGCAGCAGAGCCGGGCGGAAGCCTTATCAACAACAGCGCAGCGAGCTAATTCTGAAAATGGAAAACAAATATATGTATTGACCAAGCCAAGTATAGAATGCACATATTTACCTGCGCTACCAATTCAATCGCCTTTGCCACGGCATCAACGGCAAAAGCTGCAAGATCAGCTCCTCCAGCCATGGCAACAGCAACATCAAAGCCAGCCAATGAGTTTCCCTCAGCCAGGACAACAACGACAAGAGCAGCCGGGGAACACTGAGCAGCAGCAGCAGATCCGGGCGGATGGCCCATCATCAGCGTCACAGCGAGTTATTTCTGCAAACGAATATCAAACATATGCATTACTTACCGAGCCAAGTATAAAATGCATACACTTACCTGTACAATCGACTCAATCTCTTCCGCCATGGCACCAACGACAAAGGCAGCAAGATATCATTGAACAGCAGCAATTAGCAGAGGGGCTCCTCAATTCATGCCAACAGCAACAACAAAGCCAGCAAATGAGTTTCTCTCTGCCAAGACACAAACGACAAAGGCAGCCGAGGAACACTGAGCAACAGCAACAGAGCCAGGCAGAAGGCCCACCAGCAAAAATGCAGCTAGTTAATTCTGTAAAGGAAGATCAAGTACACGAATTATTAAATAAGCCAAGTATAAAATGCACACAGTTACCTGCAAATCCAATTCGGTCGCCCCTGCCACGACATCAAAAACAAAGGCAGCAAGTGATTACTAAGCGAACAACTGTACGAAGTTTTGCACAGTTGCGGAGTATGGAGCGGCAGCAGCAGAGCCGGGCAGAAGCCTCATCAACAACGAAACAGCGAATCATCCCTGCAAGGAAAGATCAAATACACAAATTAATGAAAGAGCCAAGTGTGGAATGCATACATTTACCTGCACAACCAATTAAATCTCTTCCGCCACGGTATCAACGACAAAGGCAGCAAGAGGTCATTGAACAGCAGCAACTAGTTTTCCGCAAGCCACGACAAAAACAACAACAAAGTCTGCCAATGAGTTTCCCTCAGCCAGGGCAACAACGACAAGGGCAGCTGGGGATCAATCAGCAGCAGCCAGCAATATCTGCAAATAGAGATCAAACACATCTACCACCGACTGAGACAAGTGTGAAGTGCACATACTCACCTGCACAACCAATCCGATCACCTCCGCCACGGCGTCACCGACATAGGCAGCAAGGGATCAGTGAGCACACTAAGCTACAACAACAAACTCCGACAGGCACCAAGCGCAAGCGATCCCCTCAGTCAGCACAGCAGCAACAACACAGGCATTTTCCATCCACAGACCAGGATCAGCTGCAAATTGGGCCGCATTCCTTGCAAATTCCACTACGGCACACGACATATGGCCAACGGCAACCGACGCTACAGCAGTATCCAGTTAGCGAGTGGCGACCCGGACATAACTGGAGGCAACTCGCACATCGAAAGGCGAATTCACCAGAGTCCCCTGGAAAGATAAGAATCATTAATTAATTAGTAACTTGTGTTAAAACACAATACAATGTATCATGTATAATTTATTTGTAAGAAAATATTGCCAGACTGCAATACACTGCAGTCGATCACTTCCGATGCATGCGATGAATTCTCGTTCATCGCATGCGGAGTTGCCACTTTGTTTTAAGTATCGATATGTACGCTAATTATATTTGAATAAGTTGCTCGATAGTAACGCACAAATAAAATAGGTAAGCTGCCGATTGTCTCATTCGACAGCAAGCCCTCATCGTGTACAATAGTGCACAGCAACCTGAAAAACAATCTTCAACTGCTGAACAAACTTAACCACCAAAATATCCAGCCAAAGCATATTGTGCACTTACAATACGCACAAACTGCACTCCCAATTCCCAGTGCCAGAATTACCATATGACCAATTCCACTAACAAAAATACTAACCCATTAATACGCAAGTCATTCAGTTTGTCAGAATAGAGACTGAGAAGAGACCCTAAAGTGTATGTTCTTAGACATGCAGACGACAACCAAGTTGCATATTAACGTTCATACCAGACAAACAAAAAACAAACCCAGTTTGCTCAGTAGCAACAGGAGACCTAAACACACCAAAAGTGACCCAAAATAACAATACAGCCATCCAATATTCGGAAATATCACACCCCTAATAAATCTGCACCACCTAAATTCCAGTGCCTAGAACAGTCATATCAGACTTCTAAAAACTGCTTAGCTTGGGTACCTGGAGCTCTGTCCTTCTGGACATGTGTAAACCAGGTGAGTGAGCAGTTATAGATTAAAAACAGCACAACAATATCCCAGTGCCTAAACTGCTTTGCTTAGGTGCCTGGAGCTCTGCCCTTCTGGGTATGTGTAAACCAGGTGAGTGAGCAGTGATAAAGAATAAAATCTGCACTACCTCAGTGCCTTAACTGCTTTGCTTGGGTGCCTGGAGCTCTGCCCTTCTGGGTATGTGTAAACCAGGTGAGTGAGCAGTGACCACGAAACCCCAAGAAAACAATGCTAGCCGGCACAACTCCTATGCCAAACAGCTCAACAAACCTCAAAAAAACCCGAACTGTCCCACCAGACTTCAAAATTAATCCACAACTAATCACCAACCTGGCGCAAACACTAACCACAACTAACAACCTCAATATGCTCTACACTCCCAAGGCTAGCCACCAAAGCCACAATAGCGTATTGACCAACCATCAATAAAAACAATTCGTGCTTCACCCAGCACAACAAGCTCCAACCTGAGCAACACCTAAGCGCCAAAAACAAGAGCTATACCTAGCCATAATCTGCAGTACCAACAACTGCCTCCCAAGAAAACGACCGATTCCGCGTGGTCCGCTAAGCGGCGCAGTGCGGTAAACTTGCCCAGATCCAGCCATTACACGGATCTGGGCCACCAGCCGTATGTACTGAGTAATAGACCAGTACATACTACAAAAAAAAAAAAAAAAAAAATCACCAATCAGAACCCCACTAATAGCACTAACAAAGAACTCAACACCAACTGCTCGACCCAAGTGAGCCTAAACAAAACCTAGCCAAGTCATACTGTGAGCCAAATAAAAGTGCCACATATGAATAAGTTGCTTAGCCCACAGAAACCAAGCCACACTCACCAAGAAACACATAAATATTAACTGCATACACCAACCACAAATGCCAATCACTAACACAACTAACACAACCAAGACAAGGCACCAATGCTTAGCACAAACAACAAATGCCAAACTCTAAGCCACACTCACCAATGACACTACAGTCCCAACACCCCAAACCCGGGGAACTGGCCATAGAATACAAATTCAAAAATAAACACTGCCTAGTCAAATGGATCAGCATAAAGTGAAGAAATATAATGATAAAAGCACCTTGTGCTTCACTATCATTAACCCTGATCTTGCTGATCCAAACCCCATGGCCAATCTAACCACTCAATCTAAAACCACTAACTCAAACATTAACAATTAAATAAATACTAACTGCCAAACCAAACAATGGCCAAATTAATAACAATCAAATACACAACCAAACTACACCGTGTATTAATACCATAATTCAATAATCTATGCAAATATGCAACAAACTTCAAACTGCTGAACAAACTTAACCACCAAAATATCCAGCCAAAGCATATTGTGCACTTACAATACGCACAAACTGCACTCCCAATTCCCAGTGCCAGAATTACCATATGACCAATTCCACTAACAATAATACTAACCCATTAATATGCAAGTCATTCAGTTTGTCAGAATAGAGACTGAGAAGAGACCCTAAAGTGTATGTTCTTAGACATGCAGACGACAACCAAGTTGCATATTAACGTTCATACCAGACAAATAAAAACAAATCCAATTTGCTCAATAGAAACAGGAGACCTAAAACACACCAATAGTGACCCAAAATAGCAATACAGCCATCCAATATTCGGATATATAACACCCCAAATAAATCTGCACCACCTAAATCCCAGTGCCTAGAACAGTCATATCAGACTTCTAAAAACTGCTTAGCTTGGGTACCTGGAGCTCTGTCCTTCTGGACATGTGTAAACCAGGTGAGTGAGCAGTTATAGATTAAAAACAGCACAACAATATCCCAGTGCCTAAACTGCTTTGCTTGGGTGCCTGGAGCTCTGCCCTTCTGGGTATGTGTAAACCAGGTGAGTGAGCAGTGATAAAGAATAAAATCTGCACTACCTCAGTGCCTTAACTGCTTTGCTTGGGTGCCTGGAGCTCTGCCCTTCTGGGTATGTGTAAACCAGGTGAGTGAGCAGTGACCACGAAACCCCAAGAAAACAATGCAAGCCGGCACAACTCCTATGCCATACAGCTCAACAAACCTCAAAAACCTGAAATGTCCCACCAGACTTCAAAACTAATCCACAACTAATCACCAACCTGGCGCAAACACTAACCACAACTAACAACCTCAATATGCTCTACACTCCCAAGGCTAGCCACCAAAGCCACAATAGCGTATTGACCAACCATCAATAAAAACAATTCGTGCTTCACCCAGCACAACAAGCTCCAACCTGAGCAACACGTAAGCGCCAAAAACAAGAGCTATACCTAGCCATAATCTGCAGTACCAACAACTGCCTCCCAAGAAAACGACCGATTCCGCGTGGTCCGCTAAGCGGCGCAGTGCGGTAAACTTGCCCAGATCCAGCCATTACACGGATCTGGGCCACCAGCCGTATGTACTGAGTAATAGACCAGTACATACTACAAAAAAAAAAAAAAAAACTAGCAGCAAATCGTGTCAGGGCGGCAATCGACAAGCAGCAGCAGCAGCAACAGCAACATCAGCAGCAGCAGCAGCAACATAGGCAACTACAACGACAACAACAACATCAACAGCAGCAACAGCAGCAGCAGCAACAACAACAACATCGGCAGCCACAACAGCAACATCACCAGCAGCAGCAACAACAACAACGCCCGCAGCAACAACTCCCAGCAAATAATACTTCAGCTCCTAGTGGACCTAAGTCGACTCAGGAACGGAAGCAGCAACAGCAGCAACTTCGGCAACAACAGCAAACACAGCAGCAACAACAACAGCAGCAGCAACATCAGCAACGGAAGCCAATAAGTAAACTGACTTATAGCCAAGTAGCCAGTGGACAAGCAAATTCGAGCTGGACTCACAACCCAGCCATGCAACACCTCAAGAAGTACCAACAACAACTACAACTGGAACAGCAACAGCAGCAACATCAACATCAGCAACACCAACAGCAGCAACAACAACAACAGCAACATCAACAGCAGCAACTATCGAGGCAGCAGCGCCAGAGGCAGCAACAGCAACTGGAGCATCAAAAACAGCAGCAACACCAACGACAGTAAAAGCAGCAACCACTTGAGCAACAGCAGAGGCAGCAGCAGCAATCGCAACAACAACAACATAGCCAGCAGGCGGACACACCACTATTGGAGGCGCTGCAGCAAAACATGATAAGTATCAATGAGATGTCTAAGAAATTAGACATGCTAATAAGTCTGTTGCTCACAATGGCAGCAAACAACAATAACATCAATAAACAACAAGCACAATCAATCCCACTAACAACATCAACCCCTGATACTCTCAATAATGCAAATAAAACACAAAATATATCAAATTTAATGAGTACATTGCTTAGCACTTTTCAGCCAATAGTCAATAGCCCGATGGCAAACGCCAATGGTGAACACATGGCCACTGACACAAGCCAGTATGTCTAGAACAAACAGCACCAACAATGCCAGCACTACTGCCACATCGACTAACCTCAATAATGGCAGAGCTACAACATTTACTACTAGCAACACGTCCACAACTACAACAACAGTTTTTACAAATACCAATAGCCCATTGGACAACATAATAAGGCCAAACGCTTCCCTGAATACAAATAATAGCAGCGACCAATATGTCAACTCTTTTAAAATTGCATATTGGAACGCTGCTGGAGTCAGAAACAAGTTAAACGAATTAGAGGTATTCATGCATCGGCACAAAGTCGACATAATGATGCTAGTTGAGCTAAGAGTAGGACCCAGCAATAATAATTCAGGCTTCCCAATTTCTATAAACGGCTACCATACGTATGCTGCAACTCGACCACCCCCAAATCATAGAAGTGGGGGCGTGGCAACACTTGTAAGGCATGGAATCAAACATATTGCTCTTGAAACAATTGTTTTTGAATCCTTGCAATCAGCACCAGTAGCCGTTACCTTGGCAAAAAACGAGACCATCGTACTAGCTCCAATATATTGCCCTCCGCAATATAATTGGAGTGCAGACATGTTTGCCAAGCTCTTTCAACATTTCCAGAAATTGAGCGGGTCTGGGTTTATACTATGCGGCGACTGGAACGCCAAACATTCCTGGTGGGGTAATCATCGCGCTTGTCGACGAGGGGTAGAGCTCATGAGGAGCATACACAGCAACAAGAAGCTGAACATTCTTGCAACAGGTGGGGCTACGCACTTTCCATATTCACATAGGTGCAGGCCATCCGCCATCGACTTTGCTGTTTATAGCGGCATTACAAATGACCGACTACGAACACGCTCTACAATCGACCTTGAATCGGACCATCTTCCGATACACATAGATTTATCAATAGGCAGATTCGCTTTACAAGAAAATAAAACAAAGAGACTGCTTCCTATACAAGCAAACGTAAAAAAATTTCAAAAACACTTAGATTCACATATACGTCTAAACACAGAAATAATATCGGGACCCGATATTGAAGACGCAATCGACATTTTAAACAAAAACATATATAATGCACCCTTAGCAGCAACACCCCCACCTCGTCGACAGCAACAGCATCATAGACATAATACAAACACAAATCGCAGGAACCATGGCCGTTTTAAACTAACTAATGAAGCAATTAGGCTATTAGCAATAAAACGGCAATGCAAGAGAGAACATATGGTTCTGCGAACACCTCTAACGAGAAGCCGACTTAGCCAGGCCCAAAATAGACTAAAAAAATCGCTTCTTTTGGCTAAGAGGAAGCAAGTAAACAAAATGTTTGAACAGATAGACGCTACAGATCGCTACAAGATGCAAAAACTCTGGCGCATCACCAACAACATCAAACGCCAACCTGAGCCAAACTGGCCACTAAAAATACAAGCGACAAACAACAACAATAGTAGCACCAATAGGGCATTATGGACCAAAACTAGTAGTGAGAAGGCTGAGGCATTTGCTACATACCTGGAGCAACGATTCAGTCCTATTTTCTCTAATACGGCTGAATACAGACTCCAGGTGACAAATGAGATTAATAATATACAGCAAGCCAAAGACAGCGACAGTAGTGCTGGCGCTGATGGTGCTATAACGTTTCGCCCAATTACGTACATCGAGGTTACAAAAGAGATTGACGGCTTAACGATATAAAAAGCTGCAGGCATTGACAATATTGATAATAGAGTCATCAAAGCACTGCCCAAGAAGGCAATTCTCTACTTACTCATGATATATAATTGCATATTGAGACATGGGCATTTCCCGAGACAGTGGAAATGTGCTGCCATTAAAACAATATTAAAACCCGGAAAATCGACTGAAAATGTAGCCTCATATCGACCAATCAGCCTCCTGGCAGGATTTTCCAAAATTTTTGAAAGATTGCTTATGCATAGGCTTTATGAATGCAACGAGTTTGCAAATGCGGTGCCAACACATCAATTTGGCTTCCGCAAAGACCATGGCACTGAGCAGCAACTAGCCCGTGTAACTCAGTTCATCTTGAGTGCATATGAGAAGAAGCAGTTCTGCTCAGCTGTCTACGTTGATATATGCGAAGCATTTGATCGAGTATGGCACGACGGATTGCTCTTGAAGCTAGGCAAGCTGTTGCCTAATGTCCTTTACAACGTCCTCAAGAGCTATCTAACGGATCGCACGTTCATTGTGCATTGCAGTGAGGGACTAAAATCAAGAATTGGCAAAGTAAGCGCTGGAGTGCCACAGGGCAGCGTACTTGGGCCAATTCTTTACATAATATACACGTCAGATATGCCATTACCACACATAACAACAACAACAGCAACAACAACACCTTCAGCGACACTCCCAGAAACTCCATACAATTGTAGTATGCTTCTGTCAACGTTTGCAGACGACACAGTGATAATGAGCGCTGCTGACAGAATATATAATGCATTCTACTCAAATCGGATCTACCTAAACAGATTCGCAAATTGGGCCAACCGTTGGTGCATTAAATTAAATGAAAGCAAATCAGCACATGTGGTGTATACATTACGATCGTTGGACAGAAGGATGACGGACCCAGCTTTACGCCTTAACGGCCAACTAATTGCCTCCAAAGCAAGGCAAAAGTATCTGGGCGTCCATCTGGATCGTAAACTCCACATGCAGCACCACGTCACGCAACTACGCTGCAGACTTAAAGCACTCTACAAGAAATTAGAGTGGCTCATAGGCAAAAAGAGCATGTTGTCTGTAGAGTGCAAAATCACCATTTACAAGCAACTTGTTGCACCAATATGGAGATATGCCTTGCCGATCTGGGGTGCCATGATTTCTGACACACAGCTGCGCCGAATAGAATCCACACAGAACTGGATTCTAAGG
The DNA here is from genome assembly GCA_035045355.1 of Drosophila lacicola. Classification (NCBI taxonomy): domain Eukaryota; kingdom Metazoa; phylum Arthropoda; class Insecta; order Diptera; family Drosophilidae; genus Drosophila; species Drosophila lacicola. Next base: position 94,542 of record JAWNPB010000083.1, read on the forward strand.
AAAATAGTAAAGGCCTCTTGGTGGATAAGGAACCAAGACATTCGCGAAACATACGACATAGACACAGTGGATGAGATATTCAACATCACAAGTAAAAGATTTGCCAACTCACTTGCTATCCATCCAAATGTCAATGCTCGTAAACTCATCGCAAGTCCGTATGTGCCAATTCGTCTTGAACGGCAAAGATATAACCAGCAACTCCAACAACACGTTCGCCCACTACAGCAATTATTGCAGCAAACTGAAGAGCAACAACAGCTGCCAACTCTTCTACGCATGGAGCAAGAAGAAGACGAAGCCAATACGCTCAGAAGGCAACAGCAACAGCAACAACAGATTAGACAACAAGCGCCAGCCAGATTCAGCGAGATGAGAATAAACTCACTCAGACGGCAATATAGGGAAGGACGAATGTCGCTTGATGACCTAAAGCTTGCCATTAGGGACCAGCCATTGGTAATCCAGCAACTAGTATTGCCTCGAGAGCTGGCTATAGAAATATACCGGCAGCAACAGCAGCAACAGCAGCAACAACAACAGCAACATCATCCTGAAGAACAAGAACAGCAGCTTGAAGTACACCAGCAACAGCTAAATCAAACGCCTGATGTTGAAATAGTGCTAGCTACAGCACAGCAGCATACTGAACAACAATCAGCACGGCCACCCTCGCAACTCCAGCAAGCCCACTTACAGCAGCAACGGCTAACTGAGGATGAACAGCAGCTTGAGCAGCGACTGGAAATACTCAGTCGGCAGCTCGAGCGTGAGATAGATGAGGCCCCTAGCAATGAGCCAATCCAGCAGCAGCGACCACCAGAGCAGCAGCAATTAAATCAGCAACAACACACAATAGCCTCAATCTGAAAACAAATACTACAAATAATAATACAAGCAACTCAGTTTGTGAAACTAAAACAAATTTTTCTATATCCACAGAGCATAACAATAGCCCCATACAGCCCCACAAACATTGCCATAAACGCTCCCCGGCAACATGAGTCAGCACGTGTCCACACAACAGCTTCACCAGCAGCATCCAAATTGTCGCCAGCAGACTCCAACAGCAACAGTGGGAGGTAGTTGAGGCACCAGCAGCAACGATACGCAGTCAACAACACGGGCAGCTAAAAGGCAAAGAAGTCGTTCAGTAATCCTATATTGAACCTAAACGACGCTCACCTGCAACTCCGTGAAAATCAGCAACAGCGGCAACTTCTTACCTTACTTGGTTAAAGGCACTCGCACGGGTCCAGCTCAACACAACTGCTGGCCTCCAAAGCGCCAGAGACTCGTGCTACAGCGGCAGCAGCAGCGTCAAGTATGCCTGCGACGAACACGGCAAAGCATACTGGCAGCTGCAAATGCCCCACAGGCTGGGAATGTGGCTTTTACTTTCCTGCTTTGGCCTGCAAACACGTCAGAAGGTGCCCCAGATGCTTGAGCAGGCACCTCCAACAGCACACAGTCGAATCCTCGACGAATGGCAGGCATCTCCAAATTGCCAGAAGGCGCCCGTGGCACTCCTGGCAGAGACTCCAACGTCGATGGTCCGATAGCGGGCGGCAAATACATAGAAAAGCCAGGCCGTTCAACATATTACTCCATGCAACCTGGAATATAGAATAAATTAAGTTAATTTGCACCTTTTAAAACAATAATTTCAACAAATCTTGTAAATTAGCCCCTCTGGCAAACATTGTTTACGTTTTTTAATAACATTAACATAAATTCAACAGCTGAGTATGTCCAGTCAGCTGTTCTAAATTCAATCGAAATCAACCCTGACAATGTTAACAGAGGCACTGTTAATAACAGAAATAGCGCTGTAAAATGTTAAAAAATTCAAATTAGCCCGCCAAACATAATATTAAGTCTGTTAAATGTAAAAATACTTGTAAAATATTTATTTTTTGTAATTTCTCACATAACTGTCCAATGTTGTGATATGCATGTAATTTTTAAGATTGTTTTGTACATGCCAGTAATTTGTCAACTAGTCCGTTTCACATTCAGACCTTTTTTTGTACCAATTCTGTCTCTTATATTGTATTGTGAACTAGATGTAAGCAATGAGAAGACAATAAAATGCGACTGCTAACTTAATCGTTAGCAGTTCGTCGTAGCGCAAGCATGCGCAGCAATTTAAAAAAAAAAAAAAAAATAAAAAAAAATTTAATTAAAAAAAATTTAAAATTAAAAAAAATTTAAAAAAGCGCAAGCATGCGCAGCAATTTAAAATTAAAAAAAAAAGCAATTTAAAAAAAACAATTTAAAAAAGCAATTTAAAAAATCAGAATTTTTCAATTCTAACAAATAACAAAAAACACAATTTAAAAATCAGAATTTTTCAATTCTAATAAATAACTAAGTTTGCAAATATACTTGTGAAGTTATACTGTGTAATTGCTAAACAGGCATAGTGGCAAGTAAATGCATTAAATATTTAAAATGTGCTAAAAGTGGCGAAAGACAAACATAACTGCACCAGAAATAATATATAAAGTGCATAAATGCAAAATCCAACTGTGTATAAAAGCCCGCCTAAAAGTCCGCATAACGCTTCTGAAATTACCGCAAACTCGGATGCCCCCCCTCACCGCGCAACCGAAGAATGCAGCATAAGTGAAATAGCGAAAAGCGAACTTTCACAGTTGCAGCAACAGCTCACAAAAAATCCGCAAAAGCAGCTCAGCCGAGAACACCGACGACAGCAGTTGCTAAGGCTATGCGAAGAGGAGGAAAGGCCAATGCCCGATGTCCCAGCGCAGCAGCCGACGCTTACGCTCAAGCATAAGCCGAAGCTGAAAACAGTTCCCGCCAACTCTTCACCGCCCAGCTCGGCACCGCTGAGAATGTCTTTGACGAAGTCGTCGAAAGTTAAGGCAAGGAAAGAGAGCCAATTATCCGCTTGCAAAGAGAAAAGTTCAGAAGAGAACAACTATGTCAATGTGTTGGAGTCTGACGATGAGAGCGACATAGTAGCCAATAAAAATTATAACCAGCTGCAACAGCAGACAACTATTGCACAGGTACACAATTTCAATACAAATACAAGCATAACTAGCTCTCCCAAAGCAGCCTCTCACTGTGATCCATCGCCAAATGTATCAGCAGACGAAGTTGAACTTCATCATGCTGATGGCACAAGAGAAGCTGGTTATGTTAATAACACTGATGATCTAACAGACGATCTAAACAACGATGATGAAGATGACTGTTACCGGCCGGCCGCTGTTATTAACAGCCCAGCTGCTGACATGCTTAACAGAACAACTACTGTAGAGCTTAACAGCACAGTCACTGCTAAAAGAGAAGAAACACTTGCAAATGTAAAAACAGCTGATGCATTTGCTGCCAATAATATCAACAGTATTACTTTTGAAGAGATGGAGCCAATTCTACCAAAAATAACGCCAACAGTAGCAAAAGGACCGAAGTTTAATTGCTCTATGCTACCTACAACTTCCTTGTCTGCCAAGAAAAGTTTGAAACGTAAAGGTACGCTGCCGCAACAAAGCAAACAAAAGCGAGTACAGACTCTGGCAGAACAAGGAAACTCACGACCAGCCATGAAGATACAGGACTTCCTGAAGTCAACAGCAAGAGTAACTAAATCAACAAATAAAGCAGCTACAATCAACAAATATAAAAAAAACAATCGTAATACTAAAAATATTAACCCTTCTAGCAGTTCTAAACTCAACAACAGCAGCATGGATATTGACCTGGATAGCAGCGACATATCAGCTAATAATACAGGCTCTGATGATGACATCGTTCAGATTCAGAGCAATGTGCAAGTGGATCCAAATCAGGCCATGCTAGCCCAGCAACAACAACAGCAGCAACAACAACAACAGCAGCAGCAACAACAACAGCAACAGTCAACTAAAAGCACGAAAATTCCAACAATATTTCTGCCCAGCATAAGTGACATTCAACCAATAATTGATATGCTCAATAACACAGTGGGTGCCAATAAATACACAACAAAGTGCACACAAAACGATGGAGTCCGAGTGCAATGCAGCGACGTACTAGCGTATAATGCAGCTATTGCACTGCTCGGCACCAATACGGAAATACAAATGCACACCCACCAAATGCGAAGCGAGCGAGGATACCGTGTTTTATTAAAAAATGTACACCACTCCACGTCATGCGAGTTAATTCGAGCAGAATTGGCAAGACATGGACACACGGTTCGATATGCTAGCGTCGTTAAACATCGATTTGAGCGACGGCCACTTAACATGTTTGAAGTCGAACTGGCACCAAACGGCGACACCAACGACAAAGTGCTGGAACTGAGAACTTTGGGAAATCAGCATATTGAAGTTGAAAGACAGCTGAAGCGAGACGAACCTGTACAGTACCATTGGTGCCAATCGTTTGGGCATAGCAAGAACTACTGTCGTAGACCTTTTGCATGCCTCAAATGCGGCGAACAGCACCCGACAACAACATGTACAAAAGCAAGAAACACACCTGCTAAGTGCGTCAACTGCAAGGCGGATCACATAGCCAGCTTCAAGGGATGCAGTGTGTACAAATTGGAGCGGGAAAAACTAGCAGCAAATCGTGTCCGGGCGGCAATCGACAAGCAGCAGCAGCAGCAACAGCAACATCAGCAGCAGCAGCAGCAACATAGGCAACTACAACGACAACAACAACATCAACAGCAGCAACAGCAGCAGCAACAACAACAACAACATCGGCAGCCACAACAGCAACATCACCAGCAGCAGCAACAAAAACAACGCCCGCAGCAACAACTCCCAGCAAATAATACTTCAGCTCCTAGTGGACCTAAGTCGACTCAGGAACGGAAGCAGCAACTTCGGCAACAACAGCAAACACAGCAGCAACAACAACAGCAGCAGCAACATCAGCAACGGAAGCCAATAAGTAAACTGACTTATAGCCAAGTAGCCAGTGGACAAGCAAATTCGAGCCAGACTCACAACCCAGCCATGCAACACCTCAAGAAGTACCAACAACAACTACAACTGGAACAGCAACAGCAGCAACATCAACATCAGCAACACCAACAGCAGCAACAACAACAACAGCAACATCAACAGCAGCAACTATCGAGGCAGCAGCGCCAGAGGCAGCAACAGCAACTGGAGCATCAAAAACAGCAGCAACACCAACGACAGCAAAAGCAGCAACCACTTGAGCAACAGCAGAGGCAGCAGCAGCAATCGCAACAACAACAACATAGCCAGCAGGCGGACACACCACTATTGGAGGCGCTGCAGCAAAACATGATAAGTATCAATGAGATGTCTAAGAAATTAGACATGCTAATAAGTCTGTTGCTCACAATGGCAGCAAACAACAATAACATCAATAAACAACAAGCACAATCAATCCCACTAACAACATCAACCCCTGATACTCTCAATAATGCAAATAAAACACAAAATATATCAAATTTAATGAGTACATTGCTTAGCACTTTTCAGCCAATAGTCAATAGCCCGATGGCAAACGCCAATGGTGAACACATGGCCACTGACACAAGCCAGTATGTCTAGAACAAACAGCACCAACAATGCCAGCACTACTGCCACATCGACTAACCTCAATAATGGCAGAGCTACAACATTTACTACTAGCAACACGTCCACAACTACAACAACAGTCTTTACAAATACCAATAGCCCATTGGACAACATAATAAGGCCAAACGCTTCCCTGAATACAAATAATAGCAGCGACCAATATGTCAACTCTTTTAAAATTGCATATTGGAACGCTGCTGGAGTCAGAAACAAGTTAAACGAATTAGAGGTATTCATGCATCGGCACAAAGTCGACATAATGATGCTAGTTGAGCTAAGAGTAGAACCCAGCAATAATAATTCAGGCTTCCCAATTTCTATAAACGGCTACCATACGTATGCTGCAACTCGACCACCCCCAAATCATAGAAGTGGGGGCGTGGCAACACTTGTAAGGCATGGAATCAAACATATTGCTCTTGAAACAATTGTTTTTGAATCCTTGCAATCAGCACCAGTAGCCGTTACCTTGGCAAAAAACGAGACCATCGTACTAGCTCCAATATATTGCCCTCCGCAATATAATTGGAGTGCAGACATGTTTGCCAAGCTCTTTCAACATATCCAGAAATTGAGCGGGTCTGGGTTTATACTATGCGGCGACTGGAACGCCAAACATTCCTGGTGGGGTAATCATCGCGCTTGTCGACGAGGGGTAGAGCTCATGAGGAGCATACACAGCAACAAGAAGCTGAACATTCTTGCAACAGGTGGGGCTACGCACTTTCCATATTCACATAGGTGCAGGCCATCCGCCATCGACTTTGCTGTTTATAGCGGCATTACAAATGACCGACTACGAACACGCTCTACAATCGACCTTGAATCGGACCATCTTCCGATACACATAGATTTATCAATAGGCAGATTCGCTTTACAAGAAAATAAAACAAAGAGACTGCTTCCTATACAAGCAAACGTAAAAAAATTTCAAAAACACTTAGATTCACATATACGTCTAAACACAGAAATAATATCGGGACCCGATATTGAAGACGCAATCGACATTTTAAACAAAAACATATATAATGCATCCTTAGCAGCAACACCCCCACCTCGTCGACAGCAACAGCATCATAGACATAATACAAACACAAATCGCAGGAACCATGGCCGTTTTAAACTAACTAATGAAGCAATTAGGCTATTAGCAATAAAACGGCAATGCAAGAGAGAACATATGGTTCTGCGAACACCTCTAACGAGAAGCCGACTAAGCCAGGCCCAAAATAGACTACAAAAATCGCTTCTTTTGGCTAAGAGGAAGCAAGTAAACAAAATGTTTGAACAGATAGACGCTACAGATCGCTACAAGATGCAAAAACTCTGGCGCATCACCAACAACATCAAACGCCAACCTGAGCCAAATTGGCCACTAAAAATACAAGCGACAAACAACAACAATAGTAGCACCAATAGGGCATTATGGACCAAAACTAGTAGTGAGAAGGCTGAGGCATTTGCTACATACCTGGAGCAACGATTCAGTCCTTTTTTCTCTAATACGGCTGAATACAGACTCCAGGTGACAAATGAGATTAATAATAGACAGCAAGCCAAAGACAGCGACAGTAGTGCTGGCGCTGATGGTGCTATAACGTTTCGCCCAATTACGTACATCGAGGTTACAAAAGAGATTGACGGCTTAACGATAAAAAAAGCTGCAGGCATTGACAATATTGATAATAGAGTCATCAAAGCACTGCCCATACTACTTACTCATGATATATAATTGCATATTGAGACATGGGCATTTCCCGAGACAGTGGAAATGTGCTGCCATTAAAACAATATTAAAACCCGGAAAATCGACTGAAAATGTAGCCTCATATCGACCAATCAGCCTCCTGGCAGGATTTTCCAAAATTTTTGAAAGATTGCTTATGCATAGGCTTTATGAATGCAACGAGTTTGCAAATGCGGTGCCAACACATCAATTTGGCTTCCGCAAAGCCCATGGCACTGAGCAGCAACTAGCCCGTGTAACTCAGTTCATCTTGAGTGCATATGAGAAGAAGCAGTTCTGCTCAGCTGTCTACGTTGATATATGCGAAGCATTTGATCGAGTATGGCACGACGGATTGCTCTTGAAGCTAGGCAAGCTGTTGCCTAATGTCCTTTACAACGTCCTCAAGAGCTATCTAACGGATCGCACGTTCATTGTGCATTGCAGTGAGGGAGTAAAATCAAGAATTGACAAAGTAAGCGCTGGAGTGCCACAGGGCAGCGTACTTGGGCCAATTCTTTACATAATATACACGTCAGATATGCCATTACCACACATAACAACAACAACAGCAACAACAACACCTTCAGCGACACTCCCAGAAACTCCATACAATTGTAGTATGCTTCTGTCAACGTTTGCAGACGACACAGTGATAATGAGCGCTGCTGACAGAATATATAATGCATTCTACTCAAATCGGATCTACCTAAACAGATTCGCAAATTGGGCCAACCGTTGGTGCATTAAAATAAATGAAAGCAAATCAGCACATGTGGTGTATACATTACGATCGTTGGACAGAAGGATGACGGACCCAGCTTTACGCCTTAACGGCCAACTAATTGCCTCCAAAGCAAGGCAAAAGTATCTGGGCGTCCATCTGGATCGTAAACTCCACATGCAGCACCACGTCACGCAACTACGCTGCAGACTTAAAGCACTCTACAAGAAATTAGAGTGGCTCATAGGCAAAAAGAGCATGTTGTCTGTATAGTGCAAAATCACCATTTACAAGCAACTTGTTGCACCAATATGGAGATATGCCTTGCCGATCTGGGGTGCCATGATTTCTGACACACAGCTGCGCCGAATAGAATCCACACAGAACTGGATTCTAAGGAAAATAGTAAAGGCCTCTTGGTGGATAAGGAACCAAGACATTCGCGAAACATACGACATAGACACAGTGGATGAGATATTCAACATCACAAGTAAAAGATTTGCCAACTCACTTGCTATCCATCCAAATGTCAATGCTCGTAAACTCATCGCAAGTCCGTATGTGCCAATTCGTCTTGAACGGCAAAGATATAACCAGCAACTCCAACAACACGTTCGCCCACTACAGCAATTATTGCAGCAAACTGAAGAGCAACAACAGCTGCCAACTCTTCTACGCATGGAGCAAGAAGAAGACGAAGCCAATACGCTCAGAAGGCAACAGCAACAGCAACAACAGATTAGACAACAAGCGCCAGCCAGGTTCAGCGAGATGAGAATAAACTCACTCAGACGGCAATATAGGGAAGGACGAATGTCGCTTGATGACCTAAAGCTTGCCATTAGGGACCAGCCATTGGTAATCCAGCAACTAGTATTGCCTCGAGAGCTGGCTATAGAAATATACCGGCAGCAACAGCAGCAACAGCAGCAACAACAACAGCAACATCATCCTGAAGAACAAGAACAGCAACTTGAAGTACACCAGCAACAGCTAAATCAAACGCCTGATGTTGAAATAGTGCTAGCTACAGCACAGCAGCATACTAAACAACAATCAGCACGGCCACCCTCGCACCCCAGCAAGCCCACTTACAGCAGCAACGGCTAACTGAGGATGAACAGCAGCTTGAGCAGCGACTGTAAATACTCAGTCGGCAGCTAGAGCGTGAGATAGATGAGGCCCCTAGCAATGAGCCAATCCAGCAGCAGCGACCACCAGAGCAGCAGCAATTAAATCAGCAACAACACACAATAGCCCAATCTGAAAACAATACTAATACAAGCAACTCAGTTTGTGAAACTAAAACAAATTTTTCTTATCCACAGAGCATAACAATAGCCCCATACAGCCCCACAAACATTGCCATAAACGCTCCCCGGCAACTGAGCCAGCACGTGTCCACACAACAGCTTCACCAGCAGCATCCAAATTGTCGCCAGCAGACTCAACAGCAACAGTGGGAGGTAGACGAGACGCAGTCAACAACACGGGCAGCTAAAAGGCAAAGAAGTCGTTCAGTAATCCATATTGAACCTAAACGACGCTCACCTGCAACTCCGGAAAATCAGCAACAGCGGCAACTTCTTACCTTACTTGGTAAAAGGCACTCGCCGGGTCCAGCTCAACACAACTGCTGGCCTCCAAAGCGCCAGAGACTCGTGCTACAGCGGCAGCAGCAGCGGCAAGTATGCCTGCGACGAACACGGCAAAGCAACTGGCAGCTGCAAATGCCCCACAGGCTGGGAATGTGGCTTTTGCTTTCCTGCTTTGGCCTGCAAACACGTCAGAAGGTGCCCCAGATGCTTGAGCAGGCACCTCCTACTGCACACATCGAATCCTCGACGAATGGCAGGCATCTCCAAATTGCCAGAAGGCGCCCGTGGCACTCCTGGCAGAGACTCCAACGTCGATGGTCCGATAGCGGGCGGCAAATACATAGAAAAGCCAGGCCGTTCAACATATTACTCCATGCAACCTGGAATATAGAATAAATTAAGTTAATTTGCACTTTTTAAAACAATAATTTCACAAATCTTGTAAATTAGCCCCTCTGGCAAACATTGTTTACGTTTTTAAATAACATTAACATAAATTCAACAGCTGAGTATGTCCAGTCAGCTGTTCTAAATTCAATCGAAATCAACCCTGACAATGTTAACAGAGGCACTGTTAATAACAGAAATAGCGCTGTAAAATGTTAAAAAATTCAAATTAGCCGGCAAACATAATATGAAGTCTGTTAAATGTAAAAATACTTGTAAAATATTTATTTTTTGTAATTTCTCACATAACTGTCCAATGTTGTGATATGCATGTAATTTTTAAGATTGTTTTGTACATGCCAGTAATTTGTCAACTAGTCCGTTTCACATTCAGACCTTTTTTTGTACCAATTCTGTCTCTTATATTGTATTGTGAACTAGATGTAAGCAATGAGAAGACAATAAAATGCGACTGCTAACTTAATCGTTAGCAGTTCGTCGTAGCGCAAGCATGCGCAGCAATTTAAAAAAACCTCCTTTTTGTTAAAATTATATTTATTTTTTCTAAACTAGAATAGTTTAATATGCTTTTTTCTTTCTTTTCAACCTTAGTATTATTTCCTTCTTTTTTAATGGAGAATGTTTCCTAGCTTAACGTAAGTTAATCTCATTTTTCTCCTTTTATATAATTTGTATTCATTTATAGACCGTAAAATTTTCTAATCTTTTGCTTATATTGACTCAAGCTAATTATTTTCGTTTGCGTTTGATGTTGTTTTTAATTTGTGCTATACCAAATAAATTTTTGTTTGTCCCTTTTTCCGTTACTCATAATATACATTTATTTTTTGAACATAAAATATATAATATAATTTTCCTTTTTTAATCTTTTTTCATTATTTTCATAAGCCTAATTTTCTTTACTTTAATGGAAAATGTTTTCAACTTTTTTTAATCTTTTTTGTTAATTCAAGCTTTTTTTTTTTAATACTTGTAAACTTAATGGAAAACTTCGACGACCATTTCTCTTTTCATTTTAAATTAAATCTTTTTATTTTATGGGAAATCTTTCTTTTTTCTAGTATGCCTTGGAACTAAATTCTCAAATTTGCCTTAAATGTCAATGCCCACATACAATATCTAGCCAGTCTGCTTCTAAATTTCGATTGGAGCACTTCAAAATTGGGAAATAATTCCTATAATTTAAATTTTCTTTTTCTTGTCTAAAAATTGAATATTTTCTATTTGCTAAATTAATATCTTTTTTCGTTTTGTTCCAAATATTTCATTTTTGTTATATTTTTGTTTACTCCTTTTTTCCGTTGTTATTATTTTTTCTATTATATTTTTTATGTATTTATTGACCCAAAAGAAAAAACTCGAATCTTTTTGTTGGCTCAGTCCATTATTTTCGTTTTTTGTTTGTCCTTTTTCTGTTTTTTCTTTTGCGTTTACTGTAAATCGTGTTGGTTTTCGTTGACTCAAGTTCATCATTTTCGTTTGTGTTTAATGTTGTTTTCTTTTAATCAAGGTGTATTAATCCAAATATATTTGTTTGTCTCTTCCGTAATGTATTTATTTTTTTTGACCACAAATACAAATTTAATCCTCCTTTTTGTTAAAATTATATTTATTTTTTCTAAACTAGAATAGTTTAATATGCTTTTTTCTTTCTTTTCAACCTTAGTATTATTTCCTTCTTTTTTAATGGAGAATGTTTCCTAGCTTAACGTAAGTTAATCTCATTTTTCTCCTTTTATATAATTTGTATTCATTTATAGACCGTAAAATTTTCTAATCTTTTGCTTATATTGACTCAAGCTAATTATTTTCGTTTGCGTTTGATGTTGTTTTTAATTTGTGCTATACCAAATAAATTTTTGTTTGTCCCTTTTTCCGTTACTCATAATATACATTTATTTTTTGAACATAAAATATATAATATAATATTCCTTTTTTAATCTTTTTTCATTATTTTCATAAGCCTAATTTTCTTTACTTTAATGGAAAATGTTTTCAACTTTTTTTAATCTTTTTTGTTAATTCAAGCTTTTTTTTTTTAATACTTGTAAACTTAATGGAAAACCTCGACGACCATTTCTCTTTTCATTTTAAATTAAATCTTTTTATTTTATGGGAAATCTTTCTTTTTTCTAGTATGCCTTGGAACTAAATTCTCAAATTTGCCTTAAATGTCAATGCCCACATACAATATCTAGCCAGTCTGCTTCTAAATTTCGATTGGAGCACTTCAAAATTGGGAAATAATTCCTATAATTTAAATTTTCTTTTTCTTGTCTAAAAATTGAATATTTTCTTTTTGCTAAATTAATATCTTTTTTCGTTTTGTTCCAAATATTTCATTTTTGTTATATTTTTGTTTACTCCTTTTTTCCGTTGTTATTATTTTTTCTATTATATTTTTTATGTATTTATTGACCCAAAAGAAAAAACTCGAATCTTTTTGTTGGCTCAGTCCATTATTTTCGTTTTTTGTTTGTCCTTTTTCTGTTTTTTCTTTTGCGTTTACTGTAAATCGTGTTGGTTTTCGTTGACTCAAGTTCATCATTTTCGTTTGTGTTTAATGTTGTTTTCTTTTAATCAAGGTGTATTAATCCAAATATATTTGTTTGTCTCTTCCGTAATGTATTTATTTTTTTTGACCACAAATACAAATTTAATCCTCCTTTTTGTTAAAATTATATTTATTTTTTTCTAAACTAGAATAGTTTAATATTCTTTTTTCTTTCTTTTCAACCTTAGTATTATTTCCTTCTTTTTTAATGGAGAATGTTTCCTAGCTTAACGTAAGTTAATCTCATTTTTCTCCTTTTATATAATTTGTATTCATTTATAGACCGTAAAATTTTCTAATCTTTTGCTTATATTGACTCAAGCTAATTATTTTCGTTTGCGTTTGATGTTGTTTTTAATTTGTGCTATACCAAATAAATTTTTGTTTGTCCCTTTTTCCGTTACTCATAATATACATTTATTTTTTGATCCACTTGAATATATTTATTATATCAACGATCGATCAGCCTTAACTCTTCTAGATTTGTTTTAATCTCGGCTGTCAATCTTCCTCTCTTGAAGCAAACTCACCCTAAGCTTCTTGACGCTTGTTTAGTGAAAAACCCCTTTCTTCCGTTTTATATTGATCAGAAGCAGGAACAATTCCTTTTTAACCTCACGCGACTCACCACTTTCAGTCTGCAGTCGTTGCTCTAGTAACGATAAAATCAGCTGCTCCACCATTACGGTTAAAGAGTTAATTATGGTAAGTATTCTCAGTTTATACAACATTACTAACCTCCTTTCATTTGCATGCAACCTGTCACGGATTCTTGCGCGAGCATTTGTACCTGGCCCCTTATACTCTCTGCATACAGCAACAAGAATGGCAGTGGTCTTCATCTCCACCACGTTTTGGTTCTTGTGCCTTTGAATCGAATCCTGGGGCCTCCTAGCCGATGTCCGTGTTTTATTGCTGATGTTTTGATGCTTGATGTCCTATAACTGCCACTACCTTCCTCAATGGTCTGCAAAACCGTCTATGATGACCATATTTAATGCCTTATACTGTATATTGTTCTTGATGTGCCTCCCGTTATGCCCTGTGCCATATTACTGATGTACTTATGCTTGATAATCCACAACACTACCCATTATGACGTCTATTGAGCAAATCCTGTTAACTGATGCCCTTATGCTTGATACTCTAAAATTTCTCTCTGCCACTACACCATCCACGATGCTTGCGTCAACCGTCCTACGATGTACTTGATACTCCTCTTGATGTCCAGAGCTAGCGTAATACATATACTGTCTGAAGCTGATTCCAAGCCTTCGTGTCCCTGAGCACGATCACCTGGCCAGTTTATACTGCCCCCAGACAAGCCTTTCGTGCCCCCTGTGCACGATCACCTGGCCGGTCATACTGCCCCCAGCCAATCCTTTCGTGCCCCTTGTGCGCGATCACCTGGCCGGTTTTACCGTGCCCAGCCCCACACTAATTCACCCACACATTATGCACTGGTTCTTCGGCAAGTTACTTTATCAACTGTTAACCTTTCTCCTAATCTTCATTTCAAGTAATGCAACTCTGTCATGCGCATCTCTGCTGATATGCATTCCTCCCAATACAACGAACAGAACAAGTTTGTCTCGTATACCAGGATACGATCTCTATTAACAAACTCCTTGCACCAGAGCTGTACTCCAATAAGCTTGAAATCTTCAATCCTGTTTCTATTTATTCAACATTTGGTATACTTACAATATAAACATACTCCCGTTTTGCATACTGGAATAGAGACAATGCCAAGACCGCAACCGTGTATGTTCCTAGATGTCCTGACGGCGGCTGTTCATATTGCAACTTCTCGTACAGTTTAATAACTCCCATAGTCTTTAATTTCCAGATTGACCAATCTCCAAAAACTTTCTGGAACATTATAATTATTCAATATGCACATGCATTCCGCTCTGCATACTAGAAAAGAGACAATGCCAAGACCGCAACTGTGTATGTTCTAGTTATGCTGTCAGCAGCTTGTTCATATTACAATTTCTCGTACAGTTGAACAACTCCCATAGTCTAGTTTCCAAATTAACCAATCTTCATAAACTTTCTGGAACATTATAATTATTCAATATGCAACTTGCTTTCCGCTCTGCATACTAGAATAGAGACAATGCCAAGACCGCAACCGTGTATGTTCTAGTTATGCTGTCGGCATCTTGTTCATGTTACAACCATCCTCTCCTAATAAACTTTTGCATCATTCAGTTGATGTCTTTGCCATTAATCCAGTTGCACAGTCACACAAAATTACCCATAAATAAACTTACTCTATACATTAAAAATCCATCGCACGTCAGTCTCTATGAGAGGGGAGACGCACAAACGACAACGCATGGTAACCAGTTAAAATTTTTTGTCATACCTGGCATTGCAGCAGCAGGGTATTCAAGGTGTTTTTTAGTCCTGCCCTTTGTCTCAAGCAGTAGTTTTTTCATCTAAGTTGCCCTGCACTCTTGCCATTACTACGCCACCTCCTCTCCCTTACAGCACTATATCAAAACAGCGGGCTTATGGCATGTTACGTACAATAAATGCTGTCGTCGCTTTCTGTCCAAAGATGTTATGCTAAATTAATTCACAATCAAATCAAGAAATGAGACAAACATAAATACACTTGCTCTATCTTACCGGGAAATACCCATGATCTATCAAACTAAGTATTGTGATTAATTTTAAGCTACAAATTTTGTTAACTGGAATTTTGTAAACATCTATCTTAAATAAATCCGGACAAGCTTAGCTGCCTACATATGAATGTGGAGCGTGTCTGTGTGGAATATGTTGCTGCACCATGGCCAAGCGGGAACCAATTCCTCCTGTGTGTTCAGTCTTATTCTAATCACTCACTCGCTTCCATTTGAATGTATGGTATCTGTAAATGCTTTGTCAATTAAAAGGAAAAAGGGAAAAAAAGCCTAAAACTTGATCAGTTGATCAGCATAATGGTTGAACAACGAAGGAGCCCAGTAGCTCCTGCCAATAACATCAATCTGGAAAGTAAAATTTACAAATTAGTTGATCTGATGACGAATATGATGGCTACCGTTACCACTCTGATGTCTGCCATGGGGCGCGTCAATGGTAACCAAAATGTCTAGTTACGACGCCAACTCCACCACTTCCTCCTCAGAGAGTAATAGGCATAATACATACGCCAGAATCAACACCAATGGCCTTAAAATTGTAGCCTGGAATGCAGCTGGACTACATAATAAACTGGAAGAGATGGAGTTATTTATGCTGCAGAACGAAATTGACGTAATGTTAATAGCTGAGAGTTACCTACGGGATGCAGAAACTATTGATATTAGGGGATACTATACTTACCTGGCAAACCACCCATCTAACAGTCGGCGTGGAGGTGCAGCCATCCTAATAAAGCGCACAATCCAGCATATAGCGCTCACGCCAACAACCTTGGCGAAAATTCAGTGTGCACCAGTTGCAATTACATTGCTAAATGGCTCAGTCATTAATGTTGCGGCCATTTACTGCCCTCCGCGGGAACAGTGGCTGGTTCAAGACTTTAACCACGTATTTAGACAGCTTGGTGCCAAGTTTATTGCTGCTGGTGACTGGAATGCAAGGAGCTATTGGTGGGGTAACAGCAGATCAAACCGCAGGGGCAATCTACTACTTGAATGTGTGCAGCAGCAGAATATCAACATTCTGGCAACTGGCTCGTCAACGCGCTTCCCAAATAATGCGCGCCAGTCCCCGACAGCCATTGACTTTGCAGTATACAAAGGTGTGCAGTATAGTCTGCTACAAATTAGCACCTCCAACGACCTAGGATCAGATCATTTACCGCTGCAAATTGATTTATTGAGTAAGCCAGCTGAGGGTTTATCCAAATGCCATCTCCTTCCTGCAAATGCGAGCATACCCAAGTTTCAGTTGTGGCTAAATATGCACATCAATTTGAACACTGAACTTCACTGTGGCGAAGATATTGACGATGCGGTAGATATACTGGAAAGTAACATCTATTCTGCAGCAAAATTTGCATCAAATTTAACTCACCAGCCTAACCGAGGACAACCGAGGTATAACTACACAATTAGCAGGCGCATTCAACAAATGATTGAGGCCAAACGGCTGATTAAACGCCACATACAGGTGTACCACAACCCGGCTGCTAGGCAAGCACACAACAGATTAGTGAACAGCATCAGCAGGGAAATCAAGCAGGCCAAGGCGAGAAGACTTGATGGGCTCCTAGAATCTATTGACGCAGGGGATAGATATAGTATGCAAAAACTATGGCGATTAACAGGGAACATCAAAAGGCAGCCCGCACCAAACCTACCAGTGAGGAAACACACAGAAGGAACCGGGGCCACCCTGTGGTGTAAGACCACTGAGGAAAAGGCCGAAGCCTTTGCGCAGCACCTCGAACAAAGGTTTAAGCCACTGATCACTACGCTGCCATCTGACAGAAGCCATATTGAGACGCAAGTATCGATACCGCTGGCCCAAGGTGAACTCAGCTTCCCTCCAGTCACGCTCGGAGAAGTCCAAGCTGTTATTAAAGCGTTGCAAACAAAAAAGTCTCCGGGGACTGACCGAATTGACAATCGCACGATCAAGGAGCTACCACAGTCGGCTGTGCTATACCTTATTTTGATTTTCAATGGCATCCTGCGCTTTGGGCACTTTCCCTATAAATGGAAATGTGCCAAGATCACAATGATCCAAAAGCCAGGCAAGCCATCGGATCAGCTTGGATCATATAGGCCAATAAGCTTGCTCGCTGGCTTTTCAAAAATCTTTGAACGGCTGCTGCTGCGCCGGATGTTCCAATTGGACAACGTCATCAACGCCATTCCGAGCCACCAATTCGGCTTCAGACGTGAGCATGCTGCTGAGCAACAACTGGGTCGAGTTACACAGTTTATTCTGGAAGCGTACGAGGACAATAACTATTGCTCTGCGGTCTACATGGACATACAAGAAGCGTTTGACCGAGTCTGGCACGACGGCCTGCGGTTCAAGCTGAAGCAGCTATTGCCGGAAGTCCTTTACCGAGTGATGGACAGCTATCTTAGCGAGCGCACGTTTATGGTAGAATGTTGTGGAGGAACGCGCTCCAGCCTTAAAGAAGTCTGTGCCGGCGTTCCGCAGGGTAGTGTATTAGGACCTGTGCTGTACACCCTATACACGTCTGACATGCCCGTTCCTGCTCCACTACGTCGTGACAAGCTGTTGCTGGCAACTTACGCAGATGACACGGCAATCTTGTCATCGGCAAACACGCAAGAAAATGCTATTGCAAATTTAGATTTGTTCCTTACCCATATTACAACATGGACACGAAAGTGGAGCATTACCATCAACACCACTAAAACAAAACACATAATACACACTTGGAGAAACCTTCAGATGCCAATCCTTTCCCCAAGAATCGTGGATCAGCGCCTTACCACTGAAGAAAGGATTTCTTACTTGGGGGTGCAAGTCGACAGAAAGCTTCTTTTCAACAGCCACGTTACCACCATTGTGGCTAGGCTGAGAGCTAGGGCCAAAAAGCTGCATTGGCTGATATCAGAAAGAAGCAAGCTGCCATTAAAATGCAAAGTCACCCTCTATAAGCAACTTATAGCGCCAATTTGGCAGTTTGCACTCCCGGTCTGGGGACCACTACTATGCGAAGGTCAGTTCGAACGCATCCAGGTTGCACAAAATCAAATACTGCGAACCATTGCCGGGGCTCCTTGGTACGTGCGAAATGAAAACATCCACAGAGATTTGAAAGTCGTGCCGGTGAACAAAGTGTATCATGAGGCTTGTTCCAGGTATTGCGCCCGGCTTAGCAACCACAGCAATGAGGAAGCCAAAGGTATTGCCCTAAAAGCAAGACTTCCACAGCGTCATCTAGGTGTAAGAAGAAGATACGCAGAAATGCTTCGGACACACCTACCTCTGGGCCGTCTAGCGCAACAGCAGCGGCTACAGCAGCAGGTGCTACCTCCTCATAGGCAGTCACGTCCAGCCCAACGACCACTCACCCTCAGAGACAACCTTGTCTTCGACATTCAAGAGCTGCTAGGGCAAAGTGTGTTTAGACCAAATGAAACAATGGTGGTGGAGCCCATCAACCACCTGCAGGACAGTCGGAACATTGCATTTCGTATGCAGCTGTGCGCATTTTTCGCTGCATCTCCAGGTCAAGGAGCTCTAATTCCCGAGACAACTGCGGCCGCTCCAGCTACCATTAATGAATGTCCTTCCTCCAGCCCAGAGACACCAAGCTCGCATCCTAATCCACAGGCGCAGCAGGTTGCCACGCAGCAGCAGCTAATAACCACCAGTGCGGATCATGGAGCAGTGTGCAACCCACAGGCTGTAAACACGATGTGTACACTTGCCACACTGTTTGCGATGGCAGCTAGCTTGTACACATCTGTACCACATCATAGACCGAAGACAAGGACTACTTGCAGGTCTCGCCAACTCATCAATTTGCAATTGGCTGAAAGGCAGCTAAAACAAAGATCCCGCTACATAAATAAACCACTTAGATGGCTTCATACAACTCGTTGTCAGAGGGTTGTCAACTTACAGAAATTCAGACTGCGACATCCCACACAATGGAAAAAGGCCTTGATGCTACGAGTCTCACGCAGCTATACTAATTGCATCTGGCAGCAGGATCGACGATGGTTCAGCGGCTATCAGACTGGGTAGCTTCTAGACGATTGGGAGTTTTTCCAATTTTTCAAATAATATAATTTGACAGTAATGCCCACGCCAGAGCTGGGCAACTTTATTTGATACATTAATGTATGTAATTTAATTCATTGTAAATACTTTGTGGGTATTAAATGAATAAACAGTCGGGATCCCAGTACCCATTTCTCTGCCTGTCGACCAGGCATTGAGGTGGGCTCTGGAATCTGGACCGAGATTGTGTTTGGCCTAGCGTCGAACAGTAAACAAAAAAAAAAAATCCGCTATATGGGGGCAACAGCCCCAGCAACAATGGTCAGAGAAGGTCAACATGGCCTCCAATGACCAGCAGCAGCAACATTTAATCCAGCATCCGGCCCACTGGGGGCAACAGCTACAACAACAATGGTCCATGGTGTCCAAAATGGCCTCCATGGATCAACAACAGCAACCTCTGGTCCAGCAATCCGTCAGATGGGGGCAGCAGAAGGTGTTGCACCAGCCGACGCAACAGCATTGCATAAATGAGAGACCAATCCTGCGGGGGAGGCGACTCATTAAGCACCAGCCGACGGTAGCCACCACGCCCACATACGGGCACACACAGCAGCGCCAGATATCGCATCCTCTTCTCTGGGGGCACCAGGGGACGAGGAGCCACTTGTCGGAAGCCTACACGCCATCCTATGGGCAGTTGCAGCAGCCTCCAAATTGCCAAACGGCTCTATGGGGGCGGCAGAGAGCGTCGCATCAGCCGACGGTAGCCACCACGCCCACATACGGGCACACACAGCAACGCCAAATATCGCATCCTCTTCTCTGGGGGCACCAGGGGACGAGGAGCCACTTGTTGGAAGCCACCACGCCATCCTATGGGCAATTGCAGCGGTCTCCAAATTGCCAAACGGCTCTATGGGGGCGGCAGAGAGCGTCGCACCAGCCGACGATAGCCACCACGCCCACATATGGGCACACACAGCAGCGCCAAATATCGCATCCTCTTCTCTGGGGACAGCAGGGGACGATGCACCAGCCGATGACGATCACCACGCCCACTTATGGGCAAATGCAGCAGCCTCCAAATTGCCAGACGGCTCTATGGGGGCAGCAAGCGCAACAACAACAGCCAACGGCAGTCACCACGCCCATATATGGGCAAATGTATCCGCCTCCTAATTGCCAGCCGGCAGTACGGGAGCAGCATGTGCACCAGCGCCATCTAATGGTCTTCACAGCGTCCTCCAAAGGGCAACGGAATCGGCCGACGAAGTCGCAGCACGCTCAGTGGGAGCAGAAGCTTCTGCAGCAATGGCTAGCGACGGCTACAAAGGCCTCTACTAGCCAGTCAATCCAGCGGCCAATCCTACGGGGGCGGCGGCTCATTAATGACCGAACGATGGTCACCACAGCTGACTCCATGGGTACCCAAGCGTACCAGTCATTGTGGAAGCCCGTCTATGAGGACCATCAGAGGCAGCAACAACGGTCAAAGGCGGCCAGAACGGCATCCCCAGACCACTGGCATCAACTCCAAATTGAGCTGCGCGTCCAGCAGCTAAACAACAACAGCCAAAGCTTGACGATAGTCAAAAAAACTGGAGCGGCGATATAAAAGAAGGCGTCAGATGGCAGCCCAGAGGCCAGCAAATAAGCCCAGAAACCGCTGTACCTGCAAAAAGCACGAAAAATGTGAAAAAACGCAAAGTGGATAAGAACCGCAACGCTCACTTACCTGCTCAAAGGGACCAGCATATGCAACAGCAGCCGACTCAGCACAATTGGCAACTCGCTAAGCGTCATCCACTTGACGCTGAGTGGCCAGTTACGGCGCCTCCCGATCGTGCAAAACTATTGCAGCTCAAGCTGCATGCCACTAAGCCTTCGGGCAGACAAATTTGCACTGGGAAATGCAGTAAAACGGCGATCCATCATCTACGCATCCTGGGAGTGTGGATGATGATGCTTATTGCCATGCAACAGCTCCAGAAGCAGCAGATAATCCACCAAAGTTTGGTACAGCACTCAGCGGCGGCGAAAGCGACGGCGGCGGCCAGCAAGCAATGCAAATTGCACAAAACAATGCCAATTCGTCGGGCATTTATGCGGTGGAAGCAAATAGTCCACCGAAAGGCCAGAGGCAGACGTCAGGTGCACCGAAAGGCGGTGCGATACAAAAAATAATAATAATTAGTTATTTTTAATGCCAACAAAATTGTTAAAGTTAATATTTTCATATACTCACATGCGCGCAGCGTGCCCTGTAGTGTGTATGTATATATGTATGTATGTACTTGCCAATGACGCGACAGCATTGCCAGCTGATCGCGAAAATAATTCCCCAGAAAACTGACCTACTCAATGTTAAATGTTCATTTCTGTTAATGTTATGCTATGTTTAATTAGGTTAGTCGAGATTTAAATGTAAATGTAAATTTTGTATCTCATGTCATCTCTCCCCATCTTGCGAACTGGGGAGTGTAGCATACTTTTAAGTGGCGTCAATTCTGTTACTAAAATTTCTGTTTGCAATTCTTACTCAAAGTATATCGTAGAAATGAGAAACAATAAAAGAGAAAGCTCTCTGTCTGGCGGTCGAGGCGAGCGGACGTGTTTTGCGCGAGCTCCCGATAAACGACCAGCGTACCACGGCACTGTTTCAACTGACTTTGTGCAGGCGAAGGTGGCCAGGGCGCCGGCGCATCAGCGAGCGCCGCCAGCAGACGAACAAGGAAAAAAAATAATTACAAGTGTTATTATTTCCTGCCAATTAAATTAAATTAAATCAAATAAAATAAAATGAACAACTTGTGCCAATAAGTGAAAGTTAAAATGTTTATTAGTAACAAATAGACAGCCAATCAGCATTTTTAAATGCTAAAAAGTCAATAAATTAAATTAAAAGGCATTTAAAAAATGGAGGAAAAGTGGAAAAAAAAATTTAAATAAAGAAAATTATTAAATATAACACTGCCAATCAGCATTTTTCAATGCTAAAATAATAAAAATCAATAATAATTAAAATTAAATAATATATAATAAAAGTGAATTTTTGTGCGAGTATATAAGACTTATATACAGCCAAAAATATCATAAATTTTGTTAATAATATTAACAAAACGCCACTAAGACGAGATACCTGACGACAGCGAGGGAATCTACGCCAAAAAAACACCACCAAATATACATATAAGTATGTATATATTGAAAAAAAAGGCAAGTACATAAGTGAAAGTACATAGGCAAAAATGCGCGAAAAAGTGGCGTCCAAGCCGGCGGCCATCGCTGCAGCAGCCAAAGCAAACGCTTCAAAAGCGGCTGCCCCCCCCATACCCCGGCACCTGTTGCTGGAAATGTCGCCATAGGCGCACCACTACAGCTGCAACAGCAGCTCAACACACACCAACACCAGCAGAGACAGCAGCTTTCCAGGCAGCAGCAACAACATCAGCAGCAGCATCAAAAACGGAGAAAGCCGAAGTCGAAGCAGAAGAGAGCGCCAACGCTCTCTGCTACTCAGTCGCTGTCGACGCCAGCGTTGACAGAAGCGCCACTTGAGCGCTTAAGTGACGAGAGCAGAGCGGCGTCAAACATATGCCAATTCAGCAGCAGCAGCAACATTGAGCTTAGTGAGAGCGAGCATGGCAACATGTTCGACTCGAACTCGGAGCGGAATGTTGGGAGCACTAATGTGGGGCCTCAGCAACATGTTGCTGTAGCGCAAATACACAGCAACATGCTTGCTGACAGCTCCGTCAATTCTGACACTGAACTTATCTGTGTCACTGATAGTCAAGAGAATGCTGTAAAAAATAAAAATAATGCCGATGCTACTCCATCGGCTAGCCAATTCTATGACAATAATTATGCTGACAATCTACCACCTGAGATGATGATCGTCTCAGATACTGAAATTGAAGCGAGTGGGCAACAAAATCTGCCAATTAATGATGGTGACATTATGGGTACCAGTAACACTGGTCCAACCAAAGCCAATGCGGTCGTTAAAAGACCAATGAAAAGAAAAATGTCACCAGCACTGCCAACCAATTCAATTGAGAAGCGTGCACAGATCATTGCTTATGCTGAGCATATTATGAATAATGCCAATAGTGGTCGGACTACTCCCTCGTATTCTGACTTTTTAAAGTCGAATACAGCCATTTTAGTAGCTGACAAACTGTCGGCAGATAAATATGCAAAAGCAGCTAAGACACTCAAGAAGAGCACAGAGACAACAAGTGGCACTGGGGTCGCCACAGATAATAACAATGGAAATGAAAATGTAGAAATCATCATGGAAGTTGACGAAACGGCAACAGACTGCATCCCGATGGCAGTCACCAGCCAGCCAATACAGCTGCATCCAGCTCAACGGGCCAAGGTGCCCACAATTTACCTGCCAAACGTAGAAAATATCACAAAACTCACTGAGGATATTTCACAGAGAATTGGTGTCAATAGGTTTGCTACGAAGAGTACGCAAACAGGTGGTGTGCGCGTGCAATGTGTGGACACAGAGGCATACAATGCAACAATTGAGTTAATTGATGCTTTAAATGTCCACCGGCACACACATCAAATGCGCAATGAGCGAGGCTTCAGGGCAATAATTCGCCATTTACACCACACAACGTCATGCGATTGGATTCGCATGGAGTTGCGAAAAATGGGACACGAGGTGAGGTATGTGGGCGTTATTAAAGAGCGTTTCACAGCCAAGCCTATTAATACGTTTGAAATAGAGCTGACAAAGAAGGAGAACAACACAAAGATACTTGAGCTGAAACATTTGGGAAGCCAAGATATCAAAGTGGAGAGGCAACGGAAGCGCACTGATCCAGTTCAGTGCCACCGTTGTCAGGCATACGGCCACAGCAAAAACTATTGCCGGCGGCAATTCGTATGCCTGAAATGCGGAAAAGGACACCCGACAACGACATGCACCAAGGCAAGAGGCGCGCCTCCAAAGTGCGCTAATTGCCATGGTCAGCATGTTGCCAATTATAAAGGCTGCAAAGTCTTTAAAGATGAGCGCAACAGATTAGAAGCAAGTCGGGCACGAGCCGTGCCCAGCCAGCAACAACTGAGTCAGCAGCCATCGATCAATAAGCGCCACCACGAAGCGCATAACGAAGGGTCCAACAAACGCAGTCTCCAGCAACGGCAGCAACAACAACAGCAGCGGCAAAAGAGTAGCGGAAATATCGTCAACAACATCATGACATATAGTCAGGTGGCAAGCGGGCGAGCTAATCCTGGCCGGATTAATAATCCGGCTGCACAACATCTTCTCAAATTCCAACAAAAGCTACAACAAGAACAGCGCCAGAATGCACAAAAAGTAGCTGAGAGGGAGGAGATGGAAACAGGCGCAAGTCATCAGCTGCATAAGAAGCAGAAAACTGGGAAAAGGCAACAACAACAACTATCTAGCCAAGAGCCAGCCAATAATGCTACTATGAATGCTTTAAATAGCAACATAGAAGCAATTAAGTCAATGTCCCAGCAATTGGAACAAGTAGTTGGACTACTTTTAGAAATGGGCCAACAAGTCAAATAATTCAATGCCTGCAATCAATTTGCATGGAACCGCCACTAGGACGCTAGTCAGCTCAGCAGCTGCTAGCCGATCCTCAGACGTCACTGATACTCGAAATGAGTAAAAACAAAAGCAATATGAGAAACGGTCAACGAGTGAGAGAGAATACAGCAACATTCTTTCGGAACATACAAAACTTCATTAATTTAGATGATTACATAGTCGAACCCTATGAGTATATTAAGGGAGATCGGACTACTGAATACTACATCGCTATGATGAGCGAAAAGTTCATATATTCAAAACTGGCCTTCGGTCGGAAATTAGATAAAGGCCTAATGATAAAATGCCTACTATCGGATCCTAAATGCGTCCAAATACTTAACAGATGCGTTAGTTATGACGTTCGAGCAGCTTTGGTTGACTATTTTAAGTTTAGCACCATTGATGCCATCGATATTGTTAAATATATAAAAGAGTTCTTATATGATTGCGATACTCATTTCTAAAAAACTATAGAGGGCACACGCTGCTACCTGCATCTTATGCGGGTAGTAAAAACAAATACAGCGTGCCCAAAAAAAGAAAAATATCAGTCAGTAATTTAAAAGAAGTCCATTTAGATTTTGAAAAACATCAACCGCCAATGCAAGATCTAAATCCAATAAAACAAACGATGACAGACAATGTACCGCAGCCACTAACGACTATTAACGTCACACACACAATAACAGAGAAATCTACAATACTGGACCCTAACACGGACAGATATGCTAATACAAATTTAAATAGTTTTCAGTTTAAACTCACTCAGTTGCCAATAGGGCAGCAGCAGAACCAGCATAATTATCAGCAGCAGTTAAAAATGGCAACCAACTGGGCCTCCTTTGGTCATCAACAACAACAACAGCAACATCCATTGGTCCAGCAATCCGCTATATGGGGGCAGCAGCCCCAGCAACAATGGCCAGCGAAGGTCAACATGGCCTCCAATGACCAGCAACAGCAACATTCAAACCAGCATCCGGCCCACTGGGGGCAACAGCTACAACAACAATGGTCCATGGTGTCCAAAATGGCCTCCATGGATCAACAACAGCAACCTCTGGTCCAGCAATCCGTCAGATGGGGGCAGCAGAAGGTGTTGCACCAGCCGACGCAACAGCATTGCATAAATGAGAGACCAATCCTGCGGGGGAGGCGACTCATTAAGCACCAGCCGACGGTAGCCACCACGCCCACATACGGGCACACACAGCAGCGCCAAATATCGCAGCCTCTTCTCTGGGGGCACCAGGGGACGAGGAGCCACTTGTCGGAAGCCTACACGCCATCCTATGGGCAGTTGCAGCAGCCTCCAAATTGCCAAACGGCTCTATGGGGGCGGCAGAGAGCGTCGCATCAGCCGACGGTAGCCACCACGCCCACATACGGGCACACACAGCAACGCCAAATATCGCATCCTCTTCTCTGGGGGCACCAGGGGACGAGGAGCCACTTGTTGGAAGCCACCACGCCATCCTATGGGCAATTGCAGCGGTCTCCAAATTGCCAAACGGCTCTATGGGGGCGGCAGAGAGCGTCGCACCAGCCGACGGTAGCCACCACGCCCACATATGGGCACACACAGCAGCGCCAAATATCGCATCCTCTTCTCTGGGGACAGCAGGGGACGATGCACCAGCCGATGACGATCACCACGCCCACTTATGGGCAAATGCAGCAGCCTCCAAATTGCCAGACGGCTCTATGGGGGCAGCAAGCGCAACAACAACAGCCAACGGCAGTCACCACGCCCATATATGGGCAAATGTATCCGCCTCCTAATTGCCAGCCGGCAGTACGGGAGCAGCATGTGCACCAGCGCCATCTAATGGTCTTCACAGCGTCCTCCAAAGGGCAACGGAATCGGCCGACGAAGTCGCAGCACGCTCAGTGGGAGCAGAAGCTTCTGCAGCAATGGCTAGCGACGGCTACAAAGGCCTCTACTAGCCAGTCAATCCAGCGGCCAATCCTACGGGGGCGGCGGCTCATTAATGACCGAACGATGGTCACCACAGCTGACTCCATGGGTACCCAAGCGTACCAGTCATTGTGGAAGCCCGTCTATGAGGACCATCAGAGGCAGCAACAACGGTCAAAGGCGGCCAGAACGGCATCCCCAGACCACTGGCATCAACTCCAAATTGAGCTGCGCGTCCAGCAGCTAAACAACAACAGCCAAAGCTTGACGATAGTCAAAAAAACTGGAGCGGCGATATAAAAGAAGGCGTCAGATGGCAGCCCAGAGGCCAGCAAATAAGCCCAGAAACCGCTGTACCTGCAAAAAGCACGAAAATGTGAAAAAACGCAAAGTGGATAAGAACCGCAACGCTCACTTACCTGCTCAAAGGGACCAGCATATGCAACAGCAGCCGACTCAGCACAATTGGCAACTCGCTAAGCGTCATCCACTTGACGCTGAGTGGCCAGTTACGGCGCCTCCCGATCGTGCAAAACTATTGCAGCTCAAGCTGCATGCCACTAAGCCTTCGGGCAGACAAATTTGCACTGGGAAATGCAGTAAAACGGCGATCCATCATCTACGCATCCTGGGAGTGTGGATGATGATGCTTATTGCCATGCAACAGCTTCAGAAGCAGCAGATAATCCACCAAAGTTTGGTACAGCACTCAGCGGCGGCGAAAGCGACGGCGGCGGCCAGCAAGCAATGCAAATTGCACAAAACAATGCCAATTCGTCGGGCATTTATGCGGTGGAAGCAAATAGTCCACCGAAAGGCCAGAGGCAGACGTCAGGTGCACCGAAAGGCGGTGCGATACAAAAAATAATAATAATTAGTTATTTTTAATGCCAACAAAATTGTTAAAGTTAATATTTTCATATACTCACATGCGCGCAGCGTGCCCTGTAGTGTGTATGTATATATGTATGTATGTACTTGCCAATGACGCGACAGCATTGCCAGCTGATCGCGAAAATAATTCCCCAGAAAACTGACCTACTCAATGTTAAATGTTCATTTCTGTTAATGTTATGCTATGTTTAATTAGGTTAGTCGAGATTTAAATGTAAATGTAAATTTTGTATCTCATGTCATCTCTCCCCATCTTGCGAACTGGGGAGTGTAGCATACTTTTAAGTGGCGTCAATTCTGTTACTAAAATTTCTGTTTGCAATTCTTACTCAAAGTATATCGTAGAAATGAGAAACAATAAAAGAGAAAGCTCTCTGTCTGGCGGTCGAGGCGAGCGGACGTGTTTTGCGCGAGCTCCCGATAAACGACCAGCGTACCACGGCACTGTTTCAACTGACTTTGTGCAGGCGAAGGTGGCCAGGGCGCCGGCGCATCAGCGAGCGCCGCCAGCAGACGAACAAGGAAAAAAAATAATTACAAGTGTTATTATTTCCTGCCAATTAAATTAAATTAAATCAAATAAAATAAAATGAACAACTTGTGCCAATAAGTGAAAGTTAAAATGTTTATTAGTAACAAATAGACAGCCAATCAGCATTTTTAAATGCTAAAAAGTCAATAAATTAAATTAAAAGGCATTTAAAAAATGGAGGAAAAGTGGAAAAAAAATTTAAATAAAGAAAATTATTAAATATAACACTGCCAATCAGCATTTTTCAATGCTAAAATAATAAAAATCAATAATAATTAAAATTAAATAATATATAATAAAAGTGAATTTTTGTGCGAGTATATAAGACTTATATACAGCCAAAAATATCATAAATTTTGTTAATAATATTAACAAAACGCCACTAAGACGAGATACCTGACGACAGCGAGGGAATCTACGCCAAAAAAACACCACCAAATATACATATAAGTATGTATATATTGAAAAAAAAGGCAAGTACATAAGTGAAAGTACATAGGCAAAAATGCGCGAAAAAGTGGCGTCCAAGCCGGCGGCCATCGCTGCAGCAGCCAAAGCAAACGCTTCAAAAGCGGCTGCCCCCCCCCATACCCCGGCACCTGTTGCTGGAAATGTCGCCATAGGCGCACCACTACAGCTGCAACAGCAGCTCAACACACACCAACACCAGCAGAGACAGCAGCTTTCCAGGCAGCAGCAACAACATCAGCAGCAGCATCAAAAACGGAGAAAGCCGAAGTCGAAGCAGAAGAGAGCGCCAACGCTCTCTGCTACTCAGTCGCTGTCGACGCCAGCGTTGACAGAAGCGCCACTTGAGCGCTTAAGTGACGAGAGCAGAGCGGCGTCAAACATATGCCAATTCAGCAGCAGCAGCAACATTGAGCTTAGTGAGAGCGAGCATGGCAACATGTTCGACTCGAACTCGGAGCGGAATGTTGGGAGCACTAATGTGGGGCCTCAGCAACATGTTGCTGTAGCGCAAATACACAGCAACATGCTTGCTGACAGCTCCGTCAATTCTGACACTGAACTTATCTGTGTCACTGATAGTCAAGAGAATGCTGTAAAAAATAAAAATAATGCCGATGCTACTCCATCGGCTAGCCAATTCTATGACAATAATTATGCTGACAATCTACCACCTGAGATGATGATCGTCTCAGAAACTGAAATTGAAGCGAGTGGGCAACAAAATCTGCCAATTAATGATGGTGACATTATGGGTACCAGTAACACTGGTCCAACCAAAGCCAATGCGGTCGTTAAAAGACCAATGAAAAGAAAAATGTCACCAGCACTGCCAACCAATTCAATTGAGAAGCGTGCACAGATCATTGCTTATGCTGAGCATATTATGAATAATGCCAATAGTGGTCGGACTACTCCCTCGTATTCTGACTTTTTAAAGTCGAATACAGCCATTTTAGTAGCTGACAAACTGTCGGCAGATAAATATGCAAAAGCAGCTAAGACACTCAAGAAGAGCACAGAGACAACAAGTGGCACTGGGGTGGCCACAGATAATAACAATGGAAATGAAAATGTAGAAATCATCATGGAAGTTGACGAAACGGCAACAGACTGCATCCCGATGGCAGTCACCAGCCAGCCAATACAGCTGCATCCAGCTCAACGGGCCAAGGTGCCCACAATTTACCTGCCAAACGTAGAAAATATCACAAAACTCACTGAGGATATTTCACAGAGAATTGGTGTCAATAGGTTTGCTACGAAGAGTACGCAAACAGGTGGTGTGCGCGTGCAATGTGTGGACACAGAGGCATACAATGCAACAATTGAGTTAATTGATGCTTTAAATGTCCACCGGCACACACATCAAATGCGCAATGAGCGAGGCTTCAGGGCAATAATTCGCCATTTACACCACACAACGTCATGCGATTGGATTCGCATGGAGTTGCGAAAAATGGGACACGAGGTGAGGTATGTGGGCGTTATTCAAGAGCGTGTCACAGCCAAGACTATTAATACGTTTGAAATAGAGCTGACAAAGAAGGAGAACAACACAAAGATACTTGAGCTGAAACATTTGGGAAGCCAAGATATCAAAGTGGAGAGGCAACGGAAGCGCACTGATCCAGTTCAGTGCCACCGTTGTCAGGCATACGGCCACAGCAAAAACTATTGCCGGCGGCAATTCGTATGCCTGAAATGCGGAAAAGGACACCCGACAACGACATGCACCAAGGCAAGAGGCGCGCCTCCAAAGTGCGCTAATTGCCATGGTCAGCATGTTGCCAATTATAAAGGCTGCAAAGTCTTTAAAGATGAGCGCAACAGATTAGCAGCAAGTCGGGCACGAGCCGTGCCCAGCCAGCAACAACTGAGTCAGCAGCCATCGATCAATAAGCGCCACCACGAAGCGCATAACGAAGGGTCCAACAAACGCAGTCTCCAGCAACGGCAGCAACAACAACAGCAGCGGCAAAAGAGTAGCGGAAATATCGTCAACAACATCATGACATATAGTCAGGTGGCAAGCGGGCGAGCTAATCCTGGCCGGATTAATAATCCGGCTGCACAACATCTTCTCAAATTCCAACAAAAGCTACAACAAGAACAGCGCCAGAATGCACAAAAAGTAGCTGAGAGGGAGGAGATGGAAACAGGCGCAAGTCATCAGCTGCATAAGAAGCAGAAAACTGGGAAAAGGCAACAACAACAACTATCTAGCCAAGAGCCAGCCAATAATGCTACTATGAATGCTTTAAATAGCAACATAGAAGCAATTAAGTCAATGTCCCAGCAATTGGAACAAGTAGTTGGACTACTTTTAGAAATGGGCCAACAAGTCAAATAATTCAATGCCTGCAATCAATTTGCATGGAACCGCCACTAGGACGCTAGTCAGCTCAGCAGCTGCTAGCCGATCCTCAGACGTCACTGATACTCGAAATGAGTAAAAACAAAAGCAATATGAGAAACGGTCAACGAGTGAGAGAGAATACAGCAACATTCTTTCGGAACATACAAAACTTCATTAATTTAGATGATTACATAGTCGAACCCTATGAGTATATTAAGGGAGATCGGACTACTGAATACTACATCGCTATGATGAGCGAAAAGTTCATATATTCAAAACTGGCCTTCGGTCGGAAATTAGATAAAGGCCTAATGATAAAATGCCTACTATCGGATCCTAAATGCGTCCAAATACTTAACAGATGCGTTAGTTATGACGTTCGAGCAGCTTTGGTTGACTATTTTAAGTTTAGCACCATTGATGCCATCGATATTGTTAAATATATAAAAGAGTTCTTATATGATTGCGATACTCATTTCTAAAAAACTATAGAGGGCACACGCTGCTACCTGCATCTTATGCGGGTAGTAAAACAAATACAGCGTGCCCAAAAAAAGAAAAATATCAGTCAGTAATTTAAAAGAAGTCCATTTAGATTTTGAAAAACATCAACCGCCAATGCAAGATCTAAATCCAATAAAACAAACGATGACAGACAATGTACCGCAGCCACTAACGACTATTAACGTCACACACACAATAACAGAGAAATCTACAATACTGGACCCTAACACGGACAGATATGCTAATACAATACAGCAGTTAAAAATGGCAACCAACTGGGCCTCCTTTGGTCATCAACAACAACAACAGCAACATCCATTGGTCCAGCAATCCGCTATATGGGGGCAGCAGCCCCAGCAACAATGGCCAGCGAAGGTCAACATGGCCTCCAATGACCAGCAACAGCAACATTCAAACCAGCATCCGGCCCACTGGGGGCAACAGCTACAACAACAATGGTCCATGGTGTCCAAAATGGCCTCCATGGATCAACAACAGCAACCTCTGGTCCAGCAATCCGTCAGATGGGGGCAGCAGAAGGTGTTGCACCAGCCGACGCAACAGCATTGCATAAATGAGAGACCAATCCTGCGGGGGAGGCGACTCATTAAGCACCAGCCGACGGTAGCCACCACGCCCACATACGGGCACACACAGCAGCGCCAAATATCGCAGCCTCTTCTCTGGGGGCACCAGGGGACGAGGAGCCACTTGTCGGAAGCCTACACGCCATCCTATGGGCAGTTGCAGCAGCCTCCAAATTGCCAAACGGCTCTATGGGGGCGGCAGAGAGCGTCGCACCAGCCGACGGTAGCCACCACGCCCACATATGGGCACACACAGCTACGCCAAATATCGCAGCCTCTTCTCTGGGGGCACCAGGGGACGAGGAGCCACTTGTCGGAAGCCTACACGCCATCCTATGGGCAGTTGCAGCAGCCTCCAAATTGCCAAACGGCTCTATGGGGGCGGCAGAGAGCGTCGCACCAGCCGACGGTAGCCACCACGCCCACATATGGGCACACACAGCAGCGCCAAATATTGCATCCTCTTCTCTGGGGACAGCAGGGGACGATGCACCAGCCGATGACGATCACCAAGCCCACTTATGGGCAAATGCAGCAGTCTCCAAATTGCCAGACGGCTCTATGGGGGCAGCAAGCGCAACAACAACAGCCAACGGCAGTCACCACGCCCACATATGGGCAAATGTATCCGCCTCCTAATTGCCAGCTGGCCGTACGGGAGCAGCAGGCGCACCAGCGCCATCTTATGGTGTTCACAGCGTCCTCCAAAGGGCAACGGAAGCGGCCGACGAAGTCGCAGCACGCTCAGTGGGAGCAGAAGCTTCTGCAACAATGGCTAGCGACGGCTACAAAGGCCTCCACTAGCCAGTCAATCCAGCGGCCAATCCTACGGGGGCGGCGGCTCATCAAAGACCGAACGATGGTCACCACAGCGGACTCCATGGGTACCCAAGCGTACCAGTCATTGTGGAAGCCCGTCTACGATGAACACCAGAGGCATCAACAACGGTCAAAGGTGGCCAGAACGGCATCCCCAGACCACTGGCATCAACTCCAAATTGAGCTGCCTGATCAACAGCAAAACAACAACAGCCAATGCTTGACGATAGTCAAAAATCTGGAGCGGCGATATAAAAGAAGGCGTCAGATGGCAGCCCAGAGGCCAGCAAATAAGCCCAGAAACCGCTGTACCTGCAAAAAGCACGAAAATGTGAAAAAACGCAAAGTGGATAAGAACCGCAACGCTCACTTACCTGCTCAAAGGGACCAGCATATGCAACAGCAGCCGACTCAGCACAATTGGCAACTCGCTAAGCGTCATCCAAGCAGCTCAAGCTGCATGCCACTAAGCCTTCGGGCAGACAAATTTGCACTGGGAAATGCAGTAAAACGGCGATCCATCATCTACGCATCCTGGGAGTGTGGATGATGATGCTTATTGCCATGCAACAGCTCCAGAAGCAGCAGATAATCCACCAAAGTTTGGTACAGCACTCAGCGGCGGCGAAAGCGACGGCGGCGGCCAGCAAGCAATGCAAATTGCACAAAACAATGCCAATTCGTCGGGCATTTATGCGGTGGAAGCAAATAGTCCACCGAAAGGCCAGAGGCAGACGTCAGGTGCACCGAAAGGCGGTGCGATACAAAAAATAATAATAATTAGTTATTTTTAATGCCAACAAAATTGTTAAAGTTAATATTTTCATATACTCACATGCGCGCAGCGTGCCCTGTAGTGTGTATGTATATATGTATGTATGTACTTGCCAATGACGCGACAGCATTGCCAGCTGATCGCGAAAATAATTCCCCAGAAAACTGACCTACTCAATGTTAAATGTTCATTTCTGTTAATGTTATGCTATGTTTAATTAGGTTAGTCGAGATTTAAATGTAAATGTAAATTTTGTATCTCATGTCATCTCTCCCCATCTTGCGAACTGGGGAGTGTAGCATACTTTTAAGTGGCGTCAATTCTGTTCCTAAAATTTCTGTTTGCAATTCTTACTCAAAGTATATCGTAGAAATGAGAAACAATAAAAGAGAAAGCTCTCTGTCTGGCGGTCGAGGCGAGCGGACGTGTTTTGCGCGAGCTCCCGATAAACGACCAGCGTACCACGGCACTGTTTCAACTGACTTTGTGCAGGCGAAGGTGGCCAGGGCGCCGGCGCATCAGCGAGCGCCGCCAGCAGACGAACAAGGAAAAAAATAATTACAAGTGTTATTATTTCCTGCCAATTAAATTAAATTAAATCAAATAAAATAAAATAAAATGAACAACTTGTGCCAATAAGTGAAAGTTAAAATGTTTATTAGTAACAAATAGACAGCCAATCAGCATTTTTAAATGCTAAAAAGTCAATAAATTAAATTAAAAAGGCATTTAATAAAAATATGG
This sequence comes from Drosophila lacicola, assembly GCA_035045355.1. Lineage (NCBI taxonomy): Eukaryota > Metazoa > Arthropoda > Insecta > Diptera > Drosophilidae > Drosophila > Drosophila lacicola. The sequence continues at coordinate 128,993 of JAWNPB010000083.1, forward strand.
AGGAAAAGTGGAAAAAAATTTAAATAAATAAAATTATTAAATATAACACTGCCAATCAGCATTTTTCAATGCTAAAATAATAAAAATCAATAATAATTAAAATTAAATAATATATAATAAAAGTGAATTTTTGTGCGAGTATATAAGACTTATATACAGCCAAAAATATCATAAATTTTGTTAATAATATTAACAAAACGCCACTAAGACGAGATACCTGACGACAGCGAGGGAATCTACGCCAAAGAGAAAAACACCACCAAATATACATATAAGTATGTATATATTGAAAAAAAAGGCAAGTACATAAGTGAAAGTACATAGGCAAAAATGCGCGAAAAAGTGGCGTCCAAGCCGGCGGCCATCGCTGCAGCAGCCAAAGCAAACGCTTCAAAAGCGGCTGCCCCCCCCCATACCCCGGCACCTGTTGCTGGAAATGTCGCCATAGGCGCACCACTACAGCTGCAACAGCAGCTCAACACACACCAACACCAGCAGAGACAGCAGCTTTCCAGGCAGCAGCAACAACATCAGCAGCAGCATCAAAAACGGAGAAAGCCGAAGTCGAAGCAGAAGAGAGCGCCAACGCTCTCTGCTACTCAGTCGCTGTCGACGCCAGCGTTGACAGAAGCGCCACTTGAGCGCTTAAGTGACGAGAGCAGAGCGGCGTCAAACATATGCCAATTCAGCAGCAGCAGCAGCAACATTGAGCTTAGTGAGAGCGAGCATGGCAACATGTTCGACTCGAACTCGGAGCGGAATGTTGGGAGCACTAATGTGGGGCCTCAGCAACATGTTGCTGTAGCGCAAATACACAGCAACATGCTTGCTGACAGCTCCGTCAATTCTGACACTGAACTTATCTGTGTCACTGATAGTCAAGAGAATGCTGTAAAAAATAAAAATAATGCCGATGCTACTCCATCGGCTAGCCAATTCTATGACAATAATTATGCTGACAATCTACCACCTGAGATGATGATCGTCTCAGATACTGAAATTGAAGCGAGTGGGCAACAAAATCTGCCAATTAATGATGGTGACATTATGGGTACCAGTAACACTGGTCCAACCAAAGCCAATGCGGTCGTTAAAAGACCAATGAAAAGAAAAATGTCACCAGCACTGCCAACCAATTCAATTGATAAGCGTGCACAGATCATTGCTTATGCTGAGCATATTATGAATAATGCCAATAGTGGTCGGACTACTCCCTCGTATTCTGACTTTTTAAAGTCGAATACAGCCATTTTAGTAGCTGACAAACTGTCGGCAGATAAATATGCAAAAGCAGCTAAGACACTCAAGAAGAGCTCAGAGACAACAAGTGGCACTGGGGTCGCCACAGATAATAACAATGGAAATGAAAATGTAGAAATCATCATGGAAGTTGACGAAACGGCAACAGACTGCATCCCGATGGCAGTCACCAGCCAGCCAATACAGCTGCATCCAGCTCAACGGGCCAAGGTGCCCACAATTTACCTGCCAAACGTAGAAAATATCACAAAACTCACTGAGGATATTTCACAGAGAATTGGTGTCAATAGGTTTGCTACGAAGAGTACGCAATCAGGTGGTGTGCGCGTGCAATGTGTGGACACAGAGGCATACAATGCAACAATTGAGTTAATTGATGCTTTAAATGTCCACCGGCACACACATCAAATGCGCAATGAGCGAGGCTTCAGGGCAATAATTCGCCATTTACACCACACAACGTCATGCGATTGGATTCGCATGGAGTTGCGAAAAATGGGACACGAGGTGAGGTATGTGGGCGTTATTAAAGAGCGTTTCACAGCCAAGCCTATTAATACGTTTGAAATAGAGCTGACAAAGAAGGAGAACAACACAAAGATACTTGAGCTGAAACATTTGGGAAGCCAAGATATCAAAGTGGAGAGGCAACGGAAGCGCACTGATCCAGTTCAGTGCCACCGTTGTCAGGCATACGGCCACAGCAAAAACTATTACCGGCGGCAATTCGTATGCCTGAAATGCGGAAAAGGACACCCGACAACGACATGCACCAAGGCAAGAGGCGCGCCTCCAAAGTGCGCTAATTGCCATGGTCAGCATGTTGCCAATTATAAAGGCTGCAAAGTCTTTAAAGATGAGCGCAACAGATTAGCAGCAAGTCGGGCACGAGCCGTGCCCAGCCAGCAACAACTGAGTCAGCAGCCATCGATCAATAAGCGCCACCACGAAGCGCATAACGAAGGGTCCAACAAACGCAGTCTCCAGCAACGGCAGCAACAACAACAGCAGCGGCAAAAGAGTAGCGGAAATATCGTCAACAACATCATGACATATAGTCAGGTGGCAAGCGGGCGAGCTAATCCTGGCCGGATTAATAATCCGGCTGCACAACATCTTCTCAAATTCCAACAAAAGCTACAACAAGAACAGCGCCAGAATGCACAAAAAGTAGCTGAGAGGGAGGAGATGGAAACAGGCGCAAGTCATCAGCTGCATAAGAAGCAGAAAACTGGGAAAAGGCAACAACAACAACTATCTAGCCAAGAGCCAGCCAATAATGCTACTATGAATGCTTTAAATAGCAACATAGAAGCAATTAAGTCAATGTCCCAGCAATTGGAACAAGTAGTTGGACTACTTTTAGAAATAGTGGCCAACAAGTCAAATAATTCAATGCCTGCAATCAATTTGCATGGAACCGCCACTAGGACGCTAGTCAGCTCAGCAGCTGCTAGCCGATCCTCAGACGTCACTGATACTCGAAATGAGTAAAAACAAAAGCAATATGAGAAACGGTCAACGAGTGAGAGAGAATACAGCAACATTCTTTCGGAACATACAAAACTTCATTAATTTAGATGATTACATAGTCGAACCCTATGAGTATATTAAGGGAGATCGGACTACTGAATACTACATCGCTATGATGAGCGAAAAGTTCATATATTCAAAACTGGCCTTCGGTCGGAAATTAGATAAAGGCCTAATGATAAAATGCCTCCTATCGGATCCTAAATGCGTCCAAATACTTAACAGATGCGTTAGTTATGGCGTTCGAGCAGCTTTGGTTGACTATTTTAAGTTTAGCACCATTGATGCCATCGATATTGTTAAATATATAAAAGAGTTCTTATATGATTGCGATACTCTCTCACTCAGCCGTAGCCAAAAAGGCAGCTCATTTCTAAAAAACTATAGAGGGCACACGCTGCTACCTGCATCTTATGCGGGTAGTAAAAACAAATACAGCGTGCCCAAAAAAAGAAAAATATCAGTCAGTAATTTAAAAGAAGTCCATTTAGATTTTGAAAAACATCAACCGCCAATGCAAGATCTAAATCCAATAAAACAAACGATGACAGACAATGTACCGCAGCCACTAACGACTATTAACGTCACACACACAATAACAGAGAAATCTACAATACTGGACCCTAACACGGACAGATATGCTAATACAAATTTAAATAATTTTCAGTTTAAACTCACTCAGTTGCCAATAGGGCAGCAGCAGAACCAGCATAATTATCAGCAGCAGTCAAAAATGGCAACCAACTGGGCGTCCTTTGGTCATCAACAACAACAACAGCAACATCCATTGGTCCAGCAATCCGCTATATGGGGGCAGCAGCCCCAGCAACAATGGCCAGCGAAGGTCAACATGGCCTCCAATGACCAGCAACAGCAACATTCAAACCAGCATCCGGCCCACTGGGGGCAACAGCTACAACAACAATGGTCCATGGTGTCCAAAATGGCCTCCATGGATCAACAACAGCAACCTCTGGTCCAGCAATCCGTCAGATGGGGGCAGCAGAAGGTGTTGCACCAGCCGACGCAACAGCATTGCATAAATGAGAGACCAATCCTGCGGGGGAGGCGACTCATTAAGCACCAGCCGACGGTAGCCACCACGCCCACATACGGGCACACACAGCAGCGCCAGATATCGCATCCTCTTCTCTGGGGGCACCAGGGGACGAGGAGCCAGTCCTTGGAAGCCATCACGTTCTCCTATGGGCAATTGCAGCAGCCTCCAAATTGCCAAACGGCTCTATGGGGGCGGCAGAGAGCGTCGCATCAGCCGACGGTAGCCACCACGCCCACATACGGGCACACACAGCAACGCCAAATATCGCATCCTCTTCTCTGGGGGCACCAGGGGACGAGGAGCCACTTGTTGGAAGCCACCACGCCATCCTATGGGCAATTGCAGCGGTCTCCAAATTGCCAAACGGCTCTATGGGGGCGGCAGAGAGCGTCGCACCAGCCGACGGTAGCCACCACGCCCACATATGGGCACACACAGCAGCGCCAAATATCGCATCCTCTTCTCTGGGGACAGCAGGGGACGATGCACCAGCCGATGACGATCACCACGCCCACTTATGGGCAAATGCAGCAGCCTCCAAATTGCCAGACGGCTCTATGGGGGCAGCAAGCGCAACAACAACAGCCAACGGCAGTCACCACGCCCACATATGGGCAAATGTATCCGCCTCCTAATTGCCAGCCGGCAGTACGGGAGCAGCAGGTGCACCAGCGCCATCTAATGGTCTTCACAGCGTCCTCCAAAGGGCAACGGAAGCGGCCGACGAAGTCGCAGCACGCTCAGTGGGAGCAGAAGCTTCTGCAGCAATGGCTAGCGACGGCTACAAAGGCCTCTACTAGCCAGTCAATCCAGCGGCCAATCCTACGGGGGCGGCGGCTCATTAATGACCGAACGATGGTCACCACAGCTGACTCCATGGGTACCCAAGCGTACCAGTCATTGTGGAAGCCCGTCTATGAGGACCATCAGAGGCAGCAACAACGGTCAAAGGCGGCCAGAACGGCATCCCCAGACCACTGGCATCAACTCCAAATTGAGCTGCGCGTCCAGCAGCTAAACAACAACAGCCAAAGCTTGACGATAGTCAAAAAACTGGAGCGGCGATATAAAAGAAGGCGTCAGATGGCAGCCCAGAGGCCAGCAAATAAGCCCAGAAACCGCTGTACCTGCAAAAAGCACGAAAATGTGAAAAAACGCAAAGTGGATAAGCACCGCAACGCTCACTTACCTGCTCAAAGGGACCAGCATATGCAACAGCAGCCGACTCAGCACAATTGGCAACTCGCTAAGCGTCATCCACTTGACGCTGAGTGGCCAGTTACGGCGCCTCCCGATCGTGCAAAACTATTGCAGCTCAAGCTGCATGCCACTAAGCCTTCGGGCAGACAAATTTGCACTGGGAAATGCAGTAAAACGGCGATCCATCATCTACGCATCCTGGGAGTGTGGATGATGATGCTTATTGCCATGCAACAGCTCCAGAAGCAGCAGATAATCCACCAAAGTTTGGTACAGCACTCAGCGGCGGCGAAAGCGACGGCGGCGGCCAGCAAGCAATCCAAATTGCACAAAACAATACCAATTCGTCGGGCATTTATGCGGTGGAAGCAAATAGTCCACCGAAAGGCCAGAGGCAGACGTCAGGTGCACCGAAAGGCGGTGCGATACAAAAAATAATAATAATTAGTTATTTTTATTAGTTAAAGTTAAAATTTTCATATACTCACATGCGCGCAGCGTGCCCTGTAGTGTGTATGTATATATGTATGTATGTACTTGCCAGTGACGCGACAGCATTGCCAGCTGATCGCGAAAATAATTCCCCAGAAAACTGACCTACTCAATGTTAAATGTTCATTTCTGTTAATGTTATGCTATGTTTAATTAGGTTAGTCGAGATTTAAATGTAAATGTAAATTTTGTATCTCATGTCATCTCTCCCCATCTTGCGAACTGGGGAGTGTAGCATACTTTTAAGTGGCGTCAATTCTGTTCCTAAAATTTCTGTTTGCAATTCTTACTCAAAGTATATCGTAGAAATGAGAAACAATAAAAGAGAAAGCTCTCTGTCTGGCGGTCGAGGCGAGCGGACGTGTTTTGCGCGAGCTCCCGATAAACGACCAGCGTACCACGGCACTGTTTCAACTGACTTTGTGCAGGCGAAGGTGGCCAGGGCGCCGGCGCATCAGCGAGCGCCGCCAGCAGACGAACAAGAAAAAAAAATAATTACAAGTGTTATTATTTCCTGCCAACTAAATTAAATTAAATCAAATAAAATAAAATAAAATGAACAACTTGTGCCAATAAGTGAAAGTTAAAATGTTTATTAGTAACAAATAGACAGCCAATCAGCATTTCTAAATGCTAAAAAGTCAATAAATTAAATTAAAAAAGGCATTTAATAAAAAATATGGAGGAAAAGTGAATAAAATTTAAATAAATAAAATTATTAAATATAACACTGCCAATCAGCATTTTTCAATGCTAAAATAATAAAAATCAATAATAATTAAAATTAAATAATATATAATAAAAGTGAATTTTTGTGCGAGTATATAAGACTTATATACAGCCAAAAATATCATAAATTTTGTTAATAATATTAACAAAACGCCACTAAGACGAGATACCTGACGACAGCGAAGGAATCTACTCCAAAAAAACACCACCAAATATACATATAAGTATGTATATATTGAAAAAAAGGCAAGTACATAAGTGAAAGTACATAGGCAAAAATGCGCGAAAAAGTGGCGTCCAAGCCGGCGGCCATCGCTGCAGCAGCCAAAGCAAACGCTTCAAAAGCGGCTGCCCCCCCCCATACCCCGGCACCTGTTGCTGGAAATGTCGCCATAGGCGCACCACTACAGCTGCAACAGCAGCTCAACACACACAAACACCAGCAGAGACAGCAGCTTTCCAGGCAGCAGCAACAACATCACACACATCAAAACAGCAGCAGCATCAAAAACGGAGAAAGCCGAAGTCGAAGCAGAAGAGAGCGCCAACGCTCTCTGCTACTCAGTCGCTGTCGACGCCAGCGTTGACAGAAGCGCCACTTGAGCGCTTAAGTGACGAGAGCAGAGCGGCGTCAAACATATGCCAATTCAGCAGCAGCAGCAGCAACATTGAGCTTAGTGAGAGCGAGCATGGCAACATGTTCGACTCGAACTCGGAGCGGAATGTTGGGAGCACTAATGTGGGGCCTCAGCAACATGTTGCTGTAGCGCAAATACACAGCAACATGCTTGCTGACAGCTCCGTCAATTCTGACACTGAACTTATCTGTGTCACTGATAGTCAAGAGAATGCTGTAAAAAATAAAAATAATGCCGATGCTACTCCATCGGCTAGCCAATTCTATGACAATAATTATGCTGACAATCTACCACCTGAGATGATGATCGTCTCAGATACTGAAATTGAAGCGAGTGGGCAACAAAATCTGCCAATTAATGATGGTGACATTATGGGTACCAGTAACACTGGTCCAACCAAAGCCAATGCGGTCGTTAAAAGACCAATGAAAAGAAAAATGTCACCAGCACTGCCAACCAATTCAATTGATAAGCGTGCACAGATCATTGCTTATGCTGAGCATATTATGAATAATGCCAATAGTGGTCGGACTACTCCCTCGTATTCTGACTTTTTAAAGTCGAATACAGCCATTTTAGTAGCTGACAAACTGTCGGCAGATAAATATGCAAAAGCAGCTAAGACACTCAAGAAGAGCTCAGAGACAACAAGTGGCACTGGGGTCGCCACAGATAATAACAATGGAAATGAAAATGTAGAAATCATCATGGAAGTTGACGAAACGGCAACAGACTGCATCCCGATGGCAGTCACCAGCCAGCCAATACAGCTGCATCCAGCTCAACGGGCCAAGGTGCCCACAATTTACCTGCCAAACGTAGAAAATATCACAAAACTCACTGAGGATATTTCACAGAGAATTGGTGTCAATAGGTTTGCTACGAAGAGTACGCAATCAGGTGGTGTGCGCGTGCAATGTGTGGACACAGAGGCATACAATGCAACAATTGAGTTAATTGATGCTTTAAATGTCCACCGGCACACACATCAAATGCGCAATGAGCGAGGCTTCAGGGCAATAATTCGCCATTTACACCACACAACGTCATGCGATTGGATTCGCATGGAGTTGCGAAAAATGGGACACGAGGTGAGGTATGTGGGCGTTATTAAAGAGCGTTTCACAGCCAAGCCTATTAATACGTTTGAAATAGAGCTGACAAAGAAGGAGAACAACACAAAGATACTTGAGCTGAAACATTTGGGAAGCCAAGATATCAAAGTGGAGAGGCAACGGAAGCGCACTGATCCAGTTCAGTGCCACCGTTGTCAGGCATACGGCCACAGCAAAAACTATTACCGGCGGCAATTCGTATGCCTGAAATGCGGAAAAGGACACCCGACAACGACATGCACCAAGGCAAGAGGCGCGCCTCCAAAGTGCGCTAATTGCCATGGTCAGCATGTTGCCAATTATAAAGGCTGCAAAGTCTTTAAAGATGAGCGCAACAGATTAGCAGCAAGTCGGGCACGAGCCGTGCCCAGCCAGCAACAACTGAGTCAGCAGCCATCGATCAATAAGCGCCACCACGAAGCGCATAACGAAGGGTCCAACAAACGCAGTCTCCAGCAACGGCAGCAACAACAACAGCAGCGGCAAAAGAGTAGCGGAAATATCGTCAACAACATCATGACATATAGTCAGGTGGCAAGCGGGCGAGCTAATCCTGGCCGGATTAATAATCCGGCTGCACAACATCTTCTCAAATTCCAACAAAAGCTACAACAAGAACAGCGCCAGAATGCACAAAAAGTAGCTGAGAGGGAGGAGATGGAAACAGGCGCAAGTCATCAGCTGCATAAGAAGCAGAAAACTGGGAAAAGGCAACAACAACAACTATCTAGCCAAGAGCCAGCCAATAATGCTACTATGAATGCTTTAAATAGCAACATAGAAGCAATTAAGTCAATGTCCCAGCAATTGGAACAAGTAGTTGGACTACTTTTAGAAATAGTGGCCAACAAGTCAAATAATTCAATGCCTGCAATCAATTTGCATGGAACCGCCACTAGGACGCTAGTCAGCTCAGCAGCTGCTAGCCGATCCTCAGACGTCACTGATACTCGAAATGAGTAAAAACAAAAGCAATATGAGAAACGGTCAACGAGTGAGAGAGAATACAGCAACATTCTTTCGGAACATACAAAACTTCATTAATTTAGATGATTACATAGTCGAACCCTATGAGTATATTAAGGGAGATCGGACTACTGAATACTACATCGCTATGATGAGCGAAAAGTTCATATATTCAAAACTGGCCTTCGGTCGGAAATTAGATAAAGGCCTAATGATAAAATGCCTACTATCGGATCCTAAATGCGTCCAAATACTTAACAGATGCGTTAGTTATGGCGTTCGAGCAGCTTTGGTTGACTATTTTAAGTTTAGCACCATTGATGCCATCGATATTGTTAAATATATAAAAGAGTTCTTATATGATTGCGATACTCTCTCACTCAGCCGTAGCCAAAAAGGCAGCTCATTTCTAAAAAACTATAGAGGGCACACGCTGCTACCTGCATCTTATGCGGGTAGTAAAAACAAATACAGCGTGCCCAAAAAAAGAAAAATATCAGTCAGTAATTTAAAAGAAGTCCATTTAGATTTTGAAAAACATCAACCGCCAATGCAAGATCTAAATCCAATAAAACAAACGATGACAGACAATGTACCGCAGCCACTAACGACTATTAACGTCACACACACAATAACAGAGAAATCTACAATACTGGACCCTAACACGGACAGATATGCTAATACAAATTTAAATAATTTTCAGTTTAAACTCACTCAGTTGCCAATAGGGCAGCAGCAGAACCAGCATAATTATCAGCAGCAGTCAAAAATGGCAACCAACTGGGCGTCCTTTGGTCATCAACAACAACAACAGCAACATCCATTGGTCCAGCAATCCGCTATATGGGGGCAGCAGCCCCAGCAACAATGGCCAGCGAAGGTCAACATGGCCTCCAATGACCAGCAACAGCAACATTCAAACCAGCATCCGGCCCACTGGGGGCAACAGCTACAACAACAATGGTCCATGGTGTCCAAAATGGCCTCCATGGATCAACAACAGCAACCTCTGGTCCAGCAATCCGTCAGATGGGGGCAGCAGAAGGTGTTGCACCAGCCGACGCAACAGCATTGCATAAATGAGAGACCAATCCTGCGGGGGAGGCGACTCATTAAGCACCAGCCGACGGTAGCCACCACGCCCACATACGGGCACACACAGCAGCGCCAGATATCGCATCCTCTTCTCTGGGGGCACCAGGGGACGAGGAGCCAGTCCTTGGAAGCCATCACGTTCTCCTATGGGCAATTGCAGCAGCCTCCAAATTGCCAAACGGCTCTATGGGGGCGGCAGAGAGCGTCGCATCAGCCGACGGTAGCCACCACGCCCACATACGGGCACACACAGCAACGCCAAATATCGCATCCTCTTCTCTGGGGGCACCAGGGGACGAGGAGCCACTTGTTGGAAGCCACCACGCCATCCTATGGGCAATTGCAGCGGTCTCCAAATTGCCAAACGGCTCTATGGGGGCGGCAGAGAGCGTCGCACCAGCCGACGGTAGCCACCACGCCCACATATGGGCACACACAGCAGCGCCAAATATCGCATCCTCTTCTCTGGGGACAGCAGGGGACGATGCACCAGCCGATGACGATCACCACGCCCACTTATGGGCAAATGCAGCAGCCTCCAAATTGCCAGACGGCTCTATGGGGGCAGCAAGCGCAACAACAACAGCCAACGGCAGTCACCACGCCCACATATGGGCAAATGTATCCGCCTCCTAATTGCCAGCCGGCAGTACGGGAGCAGCAGGTGCACCAGCGCCATCTAATGGTCTTCACAGCGTCCTCCAAAGGGCAACGGAAGCGGCCGACGAAGTCGCAGCACGCTCAGTGGGAGCAGAAGCTTCTGCAGCAATGGCTAGCGACGGCTACAAAGGCCTCTACTAGCCAGTCAATCCAGCGGCCAATCCTACGGGGGCGGCGGCTCATTAATGACCGAACGATGGTCACCACAGCTGACTCCATGGGTACCCAAGCGTACCAGTCATTGTGGAAGCCCGTCTATGAGGACCATCAGAGGCAGCAACAACGGTCAAAGGCGGCCAGAACGGCATCCCCAGACCACTGGCATCAACTCCAAATTGAGCTGCGCGTCCAGCAGCTAAACAACAACAGCCAAAGCTTGACGATAGTCAAAAAACTGGAGCGGCGATATAAAAGAAGGCGTCAGATGGCAGCCCAGAGGCCAGCAAATAAGCCCAGAAACCGCTGTACCTGCAAAAAGCACGAAAATGTGAAAAAACGCAAAGTGGATAAGAACCGCAACGCTCACTTACCTGCTCAAAGGGACCAGCATATGCAACAGCAGCCGACTCAGCACAATTGGCAACTCGCTAAGCGTCATCCACTTGACGCTGAGTGGCCAGTTACGGCGCCTCCCGATCGTGCAAAACTATTGCAGCTCAAGCTGCATGCCACTAAGCCTTCGGGCAGACAAATTTGCACTGGGAAATGCAGTAAAACGGCGATCCATCATCTACGCATCCTGGGAGTGTGGATGATGATGCTTATTGCCATGCAACAGCTCCAGAAGCAGCAGATAATCCACCAAAGTTTGGTACAGCACTCAGCGGCGGCGAAAGCGACGGCGGCGGCCAGCAAGCAATCCAAATTGCACAAAACAATACCAATTCGTCGGGCATTTATGCGGTGGAAGCAAATAGTCCACCGAAAGGCCAGAGGCAGACGTCAGGTGCACCGAAAGGCGGTGCGATACAAAAAATAATAATAATTAGTTATTTTTAATGCCAACAAAATTGTTAAAGTTAAAATTTTCATATACTCACATGCGCGCAGCGTGCCCTGTAGTGTGTATGTATATATGTATGTATGTACTTGCCAGTGACGCGACAGCATTGCCAGCTGATCGCGAAAATAATTCCCCAGAAAACTGACCTACTCAATGTTAAATGTTCATTTCTGTTAATGTTATGCTATGTTTAATTAGGTTAGTCGAGATTTAAATGTAAATGTAAATTTTGTATCTCATGTCATCTCTCCCCATCTTGCGAACTGGGGAGTGTAGCATACTTTTAAGTGGCGTCAATTCTGTTCCTAAAATTTCTGTTTGCAATTCTTACTCAAAGTATATCGTAGAAATGAGAAACAATAAAAGAGAAAGCTCTCTGTCTGGCGGTCGAGGCGAGCGGACGTGTTTTGCGCGAGCTCCCGATAAACGACCAGCGTACCACGGCACTGTTTCAACTGACTTTGTGCAGGCGAAGGTGGCCAGGGCGCCGGCGCATCAGCGAGCGCCGCCAGCAGACGAACAAGAAAAAAAAATAATTACAAGTGTTATTATTTCCTGCCAACTAAATTAAATTAAATCAAATAAAATAAAATAAAATGAACAACTTGTGCCAATAAGTGAAAGTTAAAATGTTTATTAGTAACAAATAGACAGCCAATCAGCATTTCTAAATGCTAAAAAGTCAATAAATTAAATTAAAAAAGGCATTTAATAAAAAATATGGAGGAAAAGTGAATAAAATTTAAATAAATAAAATTATTAAATATAACACTGCCAATCAGCATTTTTCAATGCTAAAATAATAAAAATCAATAATAATTAAAATTAAATAATATATAATAAAAGTGAATTTTTGTGCGAGTATATAAGACTTATATACAGCCAAAAATATCATAAATTTTGTTAATAATATTAACAAAACGCCACTAAGACGAGATACCTGACGACAGCGAGGGAATCTACGCCAAAGTAGAAAAACACCACCAAATATACATATAAGTATGTATATATTGAAAAAAAGGCAAGTACATAAGTGAAAGTACATAGGCAAAAATGCGCGAAAAAGTGGCGTCCAAGCCGGCGGCCATCGCTGCAGCAGCCAAAGCAAACGCTTCAAAAGCGGCTGCCCCCCCCCATACCCCGGCACCTGTTGCTGGAAATGTCGCCATAGGCGCACCACTACAGCTGCAACAGCAGCTCAACACACACCAACACCAGCAGAGACAGCAGCTTTCCAGGCAGCAGCAGCATCAAAAACGGAGAAAGCCGAAGTCGAAGCAGAAGAGAGCGCCAACGCTCTCTGCTACTCAGTCGCTGTCGACGCCAGCGTTGACAGAAGCGCCACTTGAGCGCTTAAGTGACGAGAGCAGAGCGGCGTCAAACATATGCCAATTCAGCAGCAGCAGCAGCAACATTGAGCTTAGTGAGAGCGAGCATGGCAACATGGTCGACTCGAACTCGGAGCGGAATGTTGGGAGCACTAATGTGGGGCCTCAGCAACATGTTGCTGTAGCGCAAATACACAGCAACATGTATACTGAGAGCCCAACCAATACAGACACAGACCTGCCCTGTGTCTATAAACATCATATTGCATGCAAAAACTCAGCAATTCTAAAAAGGTCTGATATAAAATTACTGGACATGTTATGCCCAGACACTTCAGTGCTAGCTAGCAATAATGCCAGCTCAGTCAATGCCGCCAATGACATTAAAAATGTCTAACAGCCAATACGTTTATTTAAACAATACCAATGCCAATACTGTAAATAATAATAATCTCAGCCACTACTGCTATTCAAAACATGCAACAATACCTTAGCCAAAATTAGGACTATAGGACTCATGAGGGGAGAAATATGGCACCATAAAATGGCTATGGAAGGGATATCCAAAAAAGAGAAGAAGCATGGTGACATTATGATGGTACCAGTGCCATACACTGGACCAAGGGCCATGAAGCCAATAGTGGTCGGTTAAAGACAATTCACTTGAACAAGAAATATAATATACTAGCGACGGGCGGAACCACGCATTATCCCTATGACGAGGGAAACAACCATCCGCAATCGACTTCGCAGTTTATGGGGGCGTTGGGGAAGGCGCTCCACTTTTTATAAACCGATGCCCCGGCATATTATTGATTTGGCTATCGGCCAAACACTGAACAGAATCAATGCATTATGCAGGAGAATAAAATTTTGCCAAGGAATGCAAATATTAAGAAATTCAAAAGAATACTCAACCGAAATCTACGGTTAAATATTGAAATCGAATTCGGGTAATGACATAGAGGATGCCATCGACATTCTGTATGGAAAAATAAAGAATGCAGCTTTAGCTGCTACTCCCCCCCTCTGCAGAAGACGACAGCAACTAAGTCGCACGAGATATGGCAGAAATAAACTAAGCGCAAATACTTTGAGGCAAATAAGACAAAAAATGCAACACACCGCTAGCACGTAGCCAATACAGGCAGGCTCAAAACCGCCTAAACAAATCACTGCGCCGTGATAAGAATTATAATCTTAACCGGCAAATTGCTAAGATAAACGAGACGGACACAAATCGCATACAACAATTATGGAGGACAACAAACTCCGTTAAACGACAGCCAGAGCCGAATCGTCCATTAAAAATCAACTCTGGCACCACTACGTCCAATAGCAATGGCACACAAAATCGCAATAGCATTATTGAATGGACAAAAACGAACGAGCAGAAAGCTGAAATCTTTGCGGCATACCTTGAGCAAAGATTCAGCATAAATTTAACAAATACGGCTGAAGAGCGAACACAGACCAGCAATGAAGTGACTCAGTTTATGCAACTCCAAGAACAGCAGCATGAGCAGACAAATACGCCGACATTCCGCCCAGTCACGGACAAGGAGGTATGCCAACTGATTGCCGCCTTGACATTAAAAAAGACGCCGGGCATTGATAACATTGACAATCATGTTATTAAATCACTACCGCACAAAGCGATAAACTATACCTAACACATATATACAACTGATAATTCTCAGACACGGACATTTTCCGCGCCAATGGAAATGTGCACAGATTAAAATGATCCTAAAACCGGGAAAACCAACGGAGGAGGTCAGCTCCTACCGGCCAATAAGTCTGCTGGCAGGGTTCAGCAAAATATTTGAACGCATCCTGATGACCAGGATGTTTGAATGCAAGGACCTTTGCCCAGGCAATACCAAACCATTAATTTGGATTCCGTAAGGAGCACGGTACAGAACAGCAATTGGCTCGAGTAACGCAATTCATTCTAAATGCGTATGAAAAGAGGCAATACTGCTCGGCCGTGTTCATTGATATCTGCGAAGCATTCGATCGTGTCTGGCAGCGAGGGGACTAGTTACAGCAAATTGGCTAAATTACTACCTGCAATCTTGTGGAATGTACTCAAAAGCTATCTCACTGACCGTACATTCATTGTAAATGGAAATGAGGGTACTAAATCGAGGATTGGACAAATCAGCGCTGGAGTACCCCAGGGCAGCGTTTTGGGTCCGATTTTGTACACTGTATACACATCGGACATGCCCTACTTCCCTCAATTGTTATGAGGAACTCATGGCATTCAACAGCTCCGGCTACGAATCCAACTTTAACCACCAGCACGCTGCTCTCCACCTTCGCCGATGACACGGTAGTTATGTGTGCATCACCACTCCACGATAGGGCAATCAGTAGAAACGAAATGTACCTACAAGCGTTCGAGAATTGGACAAAACGTTGGTGCATACAGGTGAATGCGAATAAAACAGCACACGTCATGTTCGCACTACGCACAACACATCGTCAAAGTCAGACAGCATCAACTGCACCAAGGCTAAACGGCCATCGAAATAGCCCAACAAACGGCAGGCACCAATATCTGGGAGTTCAGCTGGACAAGAAGCTGAACATGAAACACCATGTTACTACGCTATGTGCACGCACTAATGCACTTTGCAAGAAGCTAGATTGGCTCATTGGTGCTAAGAGTCCCCTAAATGTCGTATGCAAAATGACGATATATAAGCAGATGATTGCACCAATATGGCGCTATGCACTCCCAGTTTGGGGCTCATTAGTGTCGGCCACCCAATTCAAACGTCTTGAAGTCGGGCAAAAATAAAATTCTACGTAGAATCGCCAGGTCATCAAGATATACGCGCAATAAGACAATACGGGGAATCCCACGGCATACCCACAGTGGATGAAATCTTCAATCAAACTAGCGACAGGTTTACTAAAGCCCTCAGCACCCATCCAAATATAAATGCTCGCAAACTAATAAGCGAACCATACACGCCAATACGCCTAAATAGGCCGCTGTACTCGCTCACAACTGGAACGTCATGTGCGCCCCTTGCAACAATTGCAGCAACAGCACCAATCAAATGATGACCAGCAATTGGATGATAGACTGCCAACACTTTTGCGACTCGAACATGAGGAACAGGAGTCAAGGAGACAAGCCAATGCGCCCTGCCTAAATGTAGCTACACACAGGCAGCGGGCAAGACCGACCACCAGATTTGGCGAGGGGCTAATAAACTCACTAAGACGCGACTACAGAAATGGGCATATGTCAAGGGATAACCTAATTGACTATATCCAGGATCAACCAGCTATCATTCAGCAACTAATCCTTCCGGATATCCAATTAGCGCGGACAGAACCATCAACTGGCCAGCAACTGCAAAACAACAACAGCTAAACGAACATCAACAATGAGGAAGAGCAACTAAGCCAACGACTGGAACCAAATTAGAATCCAAATCGAACGCGAAATAGATGAGACAGCAGCAACTAATAGATGAGACGCAACAACCTAGCCACATTGAGCAACTAAGGCTCCAAACAGCCCATCAATCAGCCCAACAGACAATATACGACCTGACGGCAGATGACACCAATTATGATGATGATGACGACTCAGTCATATGGATCAACAGTAGCCCCAATGGCGCGGACAATAACACAAATTCTTCTAATTCACAGATATCTACTCACGGTAATCAAGCAAACCAGACTGAATGCCGCAGCCACTCAATCTGATGACAGCAGACCACGCAGACGACGATGACGACGAGTTGCAACAGCAGCAGCAGCAGCAAGATCAGCAGCCCACGCAAGACAGCCCAGACGGTGCTTTCACAGCAGAGGCAGCTACAATCAATCCAGCAGCTACCAGCCACTCAGCAGCAGCAACGCCAGCACCAGCACTCGTCGTCAGCCAACCGGCTGAAACGGAAGAGAAGGCTATCTCAGCCCACTCAACGGCCCGTCAATACCTGCAAAAATAGCAAAAATGAGCAAAATCATACAGCCAACAAGCGCAGAGTCTCTGAATCAGAACTGGCACCACAAAAAAGATCATGCAGACACGTAGACACGTCAACCCAAGAACAATATCCTCCTCAGCAGCGACGGCATCTCAGCAAGCGGCTCCTCATGGATCCCGATCACGCTGATTTCCCCCGCTAAAGAGGAGCAGACTGCAGCAACAACTGCACGCCAATAAGCCCACGGGCATACTCATGCGCTGCTCCATCGGCAAGTGGGTAGTCCAATGGCCAAAAATCCTGGGGGTATGGCTACTCCTATTCAGCATCGGCCTTAGGGCCCAGCATCAGTCCATCACCTGGAAGGCGCTCACCACATCTGTGGCCTTAGAGCGTATAAGGCTGCAGGCTCAGCCCGCCAAGCGACGACACGGTCTCCACAAAATCCAAATTACTCACTCCAGAGTAATAGCCAGGAGACCAGCCCACCGCAAAGCGGTGCGTTACAAAGTAGATATAGTTATTAAACTAAACTAGCCAACAAAATTGATAAAATTAATTTTTCATATACTCACATGCGCGCAGCGTGCCCTGTAGTGTGTATGTATTTATGTATGTATGTACTTGCCAATGACGCGACAGCATTGCCAGCTGATCGCGAAAATAATTCCCCAGAAAACTGACCTACTCAATGTTAAATGTTCATTTCTGTTAATGTTATGCTATGTTTAATTAGGTTAGTCGAGATTTAAATGTAAATGTAAATTTTGTATCTCATGTCATCTCTCCCCATCTTGCGAACTGGGGAGTGTAGCATACTTTTAAGTGGCGTCAATTCTGTTCCTAAAATTTCTGTTTGCAATTCTTACTCAAAGTATATCGTAGAAATGAGAAACAATAAAAGAGAAAGCTCTCTGTCTGGCGGTCGAGGCGAGCGGACGTGTTTTGCGCGAGCTCCCGATAAACGACCAGCGTACCACGGCACTGTTTCAACTGACTTTGTGCAGGCGAAGGTGGCCAGGGCGCCGGCGCATCAGCGAGCGCCGCCAGCAGACGAACAAGAAAAAAAAATAATTACAAGTGTTATTATTTCCTGCCAACTAAATTAAATTAAATCAAATAAAATAAAATAAAATGAACAACTTGTGCCAAT
Organism: Drosophila lacicola; assembly: GCA_035045355.1. NCBI lineage: Eukaryota > Metazoa > Arthropoda > Insecta > Diptera > Drosophilidae > Drosophila > Drosophila lacicola. The sequence goes on from JAWNPB010000083.1 coordinate 147,187, forward strand.
AAGTGAAAGTTAAAATGTTTATTAGTAACAAATAGACAGCCAATCAGCATTTTTAAATGCTAAAAAGTCAATAAATTAAATTAAAAAAGGCATTTAATAAAAAATATGGAGGAAAAGTGAATAAAATTTAAATAAATAAAATTATTAAATATAACACTGCCAATCAGCATTTTTCAATGCTAAAATAATAAAAATCAATAATAATTAAAATTAAATTATATATAATAAAAGTGAATTTTTGTGCGAGTATATAAGACTTATATACAGCCAAAAATATCATAAATTTTGTTAATAATATTAACAAAACGCCACTAAGACGAGATACCTGACGACAGCGAGGGAATCTACGCCAAAGTAGAAAAACACCACCAAATATACATATAAGTATGTATATATTGAAAAAAAGGCAAGTACATAAGTGAAAGTACATAGGCAAAAATGCGCGAAAAAGTGGCGTCCAAGCCGGCGGCCGTCGCTGCAGCAGCCAAAGCAAACGCTTCAAAAGCGGCTGCCCCCCCCCCATACCCCGGCACCTGTTGCTGGAAATGTCGCCATAGGCGCACCACTACAGCTGCAACAGCAGCTCAACACACACCAACACCAGCAGAGACAGCAGCTTTCCAGGCAGCAGCAACAACATCAGCAGCAGCATCAAAAACGGAGAAAGCCGAAGTCGAAGCAGAAGAGAGCGCCAACGCTCTCTGCTACTCAGTCGCTGTCGACGCCAGCGTTGACAGAAGCGCCACTTGAGCGCTTAAGTGACGAGAGCAGAGCGGCGTCAAACATATGCCAATTCAGCAGCAGCAGCAGCAACATTGAGCTTAGTGAGAGCGAGCATGGCAACATGTTCGACTCGAACTCGGAGCGGAATGTTGGGAGCACTAATGTGGGGCCTCAGCAACATGTTGCTGTAGCGCAAATACACAGCAACATGCTTGCTGACAGCTCCGTCAATTCTGACACTGAACTTATCTGTGTCACTGATAGTCAAGAGAATGCTGTAAAAAATAAAAATAATGCCGATGCTACTCCATCGGCTAGCCAATTCTATGACAATAATTATGCTGACAATCTACCACCTGAGATGATGATCGTCCCAGATACTGAAATTGAAGCGAGTGGGCAACAAAATCTGCCAATTAATGATGGTGACATTATGGGTACCAGTAACACTGGTCCAACCAAAGCCAATGCGGTCGTTAAAAGACCAATGAAAAGAAAAATGTCACCAGCACTGCCAACCAATTCAATTGAGAAGCGTGCACAGATCATTGCTTATGCTGAAGCATATTATGAATAATGCCAATAGTGGTCGGACTACTCCCTCGTATTCTGACTTTTTAAAGTCGAAGATACAGCCATTTTAGTAGCTGACAAACTGTCGGCAGATAAATATGCAAAAGCAGCTAAGACACTCAAGAAGAGCACAGAGACAACAAGTGGCGCAGCAAGTGCTTACAGATCGCTATTTAATCTTGAAATGGAAAATGGCAAAAATCATCGCAGAAGTTGACGAAACGGCTGGTGGCTTCATCCCGATGGGCAGTCACCAGCCAGCCAATACAGCTGCATCCAGCTCAACGGGCCAAGGTGCCCACAATTTACCTGCCAAACGTAGGAAAATATCACAAAACTCACTGAGGATATTTCACATGAGAATTGGTGTCAATAGGTTTGCTACGAAAGAGTACGCAAACAGGTGGTGTGCGCGTGCAATGTGTGGACACAGAGGCATACAATGCAACAATTGAGTTAATTGATGCTTTAAATGTCCACCGGCACACACATCAAATGCGCCAATGAGATACAGGGCAATAATTCGCCATTTACACCACACAACGTCATGCAATTGGATTCGCATGGAGTTGCGAAAAATGGGACACGAGGTGAGGTATGTGGGCGTTATTAAAGAGCGTTTCACAGCCAAGCCTATTAATACGTTTGAAATAGAGCTGACAAAGAAGGAGAACAACACAAAGATACTTGAGCTGAAACATTTGGGAAGCCAAGATATCAAAGTGGAGAGGCAACGGAAGCGCACTGATCCAGTTCAGTGCCACCGTTGTCAGGCATACGGCCACAGCAAAAACTATTGCCGGCGGCAATTCGTATGCCTGAAATGCGGAAAAGGACACCCGACAACGACATGCACCAAGGCAAGAGGCGCGCCTCCAAAGTGCGCTAATTGCCATGGTCAGCATGTTGCCAATTATAAAGGCTGCAAAGTCTTTAAAAGATGAGCGCAACAGATTAGCAGCAAGTCGGGCACGAAGCCAGGTGCCCAGCCAGCAACAACTGAGTCAGCAGCCATCGATCAATAAGCGCCACCACGAAGCGCATAACGAAGGGTCCAACAAACGCAGTCTCCAGCAACGGCAGCAACAACAACAGCAGCGGCAAAAGAGTAGCGGGAAATATCGTCAACAACATCATGACATATAGTCAGGTGGCAAGCGGGCGAGCTAATCCTGGCACGGATTAATAATCCGGCTGCACAACATCCTTCTCAAATTCCAACAAAAGCTACAACAAGAACAGCGCCAGAATGCACAAAAAGTAGCTGAGAAGGAGGAGATAGAAACAGGCGCAAGTCATCAGCTGCATTAAGAAGCAGAAAACTGGGAAAAGGCAACAACAACAACTATCTAGCCAAGAGCCAGCCAATAATGCTATTTTTTTTTTCCCTATGAATGCTTTAAATAGCAACATAGAAACAAATTGAGTCATCTGTACAATAATCAGACAAGTAGTTGAGACTTCTTTTAGAAATAATAGACAATGATTCAAATAATTCAGTCACCTGTAATCAAGTTTGAATGGAACAGCAACTAGGACTCTTCAGTCTGCTCAGCCCAGCTGCTATTTGAATTCTCATATTTCACTGATACTCGATATAAGTGAAAACAAAAATGGTATGAGAGACGATCAGCAGGTGAGAGAGATACAGCAACATTCTTTTGGAGCATGCAAAACTTCAATCGAGTAGATGATTACATGAGTCGATTCCTGAGGGTATATTGAAGGAGATCCAGTTCTTCGGAGTCCTTTGTCGCTATGATGGGCGAAAAGTTTCTTCCTCTTCAGAACTGGCCGTAGATTAGGAGAGCCAGTCTAAAAGAACTCGTAAATTAAAATACTCTACTATCGGATCCTCAGTAAATCCAAATGCTGCTGGGGGTGTGCTGATTATTTATGACGTTTTTGTTGCTCATCTTTATTGTTTTAAGTTTAGCACCATTGATGCCATCGATATTGTTAAATATATAAAAAGAGTTCTTATATGATTGCGATACTCTCTCACTCAGCCGTAGCCAAAAAGGCAGCTCATTTCTAAAAAAAAAAAAAAAAAAAAAAAAAAAAAAAAAAAAAAAAAAAAAACTATAGAGGGCACACGCTGCTACCTGCATCTTATGCGGTAGTGAAAGCAATTCCAGCGTGCCCAAAAAAGAAAAATATCAGTCAGTAATTTAAAAGAAGTCCATTTAGATTGTTGAAAAACATCAACCGCCAATGCAAGATCTAAATCCAATAAAACAAACGATGACAGACAATGTACCGCAGCCACTAACGACTATTAACGTCACACACAATAACAGAAGAAATCTACAATACTGGACCCTAACACGGACAGATATGCTAATGTCTCGTTAAATAATTTTCAGTTTAAACTCACTTGATTTGTTAATAGAACTGGCAACAGAACAGCATAATTATTCCCAGCAGTCAAAAATGGCAACCAACTGGAGCCTCCTTTGGTCGCTCAACAACAACAACAGCAACATCCATTGGTCAAGCAATTCCACTATATGGGGCAGTAGCCCCAGCAACAATGGTCAGCGAGGGTCAACCATGGCCTCCAATGACCAGACAACAGCAACATTTCAAACCAGCATCCGGCCCACTGGGAGCAACAGCTACAAACAACAATGGTCCCATGGTGTCCAAAATGGCCTCCATGGATCAACAACAGCAACCCTCTGGTCCAGCAATCCGTCAGATGGGGGTTCAGCAGAAGGTGTTGCACCAGCCGACGCAACAGCATTGCATAAATGAGAGACCAATCCTGCGGGGAGGCGACTCATTAAGCACCAGCTCGACGGTAGCCACCACGCCCACATACGGGCACACACAGCAGCGCCAAATATCGCAGCCTCTTCTCTGGGGGCACCAGGGGACGAGGAGCCGCCTTGTCGGAAGCCTTACACGCCATTCCTATGGGCAGTTGCAGCAGACTCCAAATTGCCAAACGGCTCTATGGGGGCGGCAGAGAGCGTCGCACCAGCTTCGACGGTAGCCACCACGCCCACATATGGGCACACACAGC